>LPNX010872678.1:7144-45839 GCA_001517045.1 Pseudotsuga menziesii | reverse complement strand
AGTCTTTAAAATTTGAAATTACTCAATTCATTTAGATATCTCTATTAAGGAAAGAGCCTTGGAGTGGTCATCAATAACTAGTCTGTTGTTTATTAATGCTCCAGCTACTGCTTAACAGGTTTTTCTATCTCAAATTACTTGAGATAAAACAACCTACTGTACAGCAGCGGTTACATTGTTACTTATACTTTAATGCTATGACCACTGTTGCAATCATACGGATAAAGAATAGTTGCTTTATGGGAAAGCCATCTGAGCAAAAGCGTTTGGTGAGAGCCTAACTCCTTTCTCGATTGCTCCTTAGCAGATGTGTTAGTGGTATGATATCAATGTCTATGTTCAATTCTGTTTAGATAGTGAGCATATTTAAATAAACTTTGCTATAATTCTCAGAGAGCTGATTTCTGGAGGGAAGCTTACATGCTTACACAACTCCATCATCCAAATGTTGTTGCTTTCTATGGCATTGTACCAGATGGGCCAGGGGGGACCTTGGCGACAATAACAGAATACATGGTGAATGGCTCACTCAAACAGGTCTTGCAGAAGAAGGATAGATATAGGTCTGGTACACATTCTTTTAATTGCTTAATTTTCCATGCACATTCACACTGCCAAACAGAAGGGAAAATTATAAATTTCTTGCACGACAAAATGCTAACATAAAGTACCAATTTTTGCAGGACATTTGATCATCGGAAGCGTTTGATAATTTCAATGGATGCTGCTTTTGGGATGGAATACTTACATGGCAAGAATATCGTGCACTTTGACTTGAAATGTGAGAATCTATTGGTAAACATGAGATATCCCCAACATCCTATTTGCAAGGTAAAAATTCTCGTCTTTTTGGGAGTTAGCTACTGTGGTTTTGTGATGTCTGTCGGCTACAGTAGGTTTTAACCTGTGATATATGGGTAGAAATGAGTGCTAGCCTCCAGGAAAACTTCCATTTAGATTTTTCAGAGTCCCATTTAATTTGTACCAATCTATAGTTCCATACACAATCTTCTGCAGGTAGGTGATTTAGGGCTATCAAAAATTAAACATCGAACATTAGTTTCTGGTGGTGTGCGAGGAACCCTTCCATGGATGGCTCCTGAGCTGTTAAATGGCAGCAGCAGTATGGTTTCTGAAAAGGTAAAAATGACATTGCTTTTATATTTAAATATATGAATGCTCAGTTTTGAATATCTGAATTTAGACATCAAATTATCTGGTTTTTTTTCCTTTCCTGGTTGATGTGTTTTCATTTTGGCATTGTCATGTGGGAGCTGCTCACTGGAGAGGAGCCCTATGCCAGTATGCATTATGGGGCTATCATAGGTATGTCCTTGTTCATTGTAATAATGACCATGGTAATTGCGGTGCCATATTCCTTTATTTTGTCGTACCTAGAGATGGAGGTGCAATATGTGTAATTCAGTAAATTTCTGGTAAGTTCTGACAACGTCAAAGTGCTTTGTGGATATTTTGCAGGTGGCATAGTCAATAATACTTTACGTCCACCTATCCCTAAGGGATGCGATCCTTCATGGAGGTCATTAATGGAGAGTTGTTGGTCTTCAGACCCTTCTATGAGACCCACTTTTGCAAAGATCACTTTTGGATTGCGTGCAATGGCATCTATGCTTCCCCCTAAAGAGCAGGGTCTTCAAGCTCATGTTCAAGCACATCTACAGAATTAGACTTGTGCAAAGTCCCATTAAATTTGAATCAAGTGTGTTTCTTTCTGGCCAGTTTGTATTCTTTCCAATATTTGGAATATTTCATCTCAGCTGCACATGTATTTCTAGTGTGGCTTGGGTGCAGCCTTTTGGAGTTGGTTATAATCCATTCTCCTAATTGAGAGATGTCAGATTAAATATTTTCCGGATCGTGTCTCAGCTCCTGGAATTTTTGAGTAGATCCCTGCGATAATGCCTTTGGCCAGCGTTTCACCTGGTGCCTCGATGCAGTCGGATGGATCTCTTCATGAATCCTAAGGATACTTTAACACAGAAAGGATAATTACGGTGCCTTTTTTGCCTTTTTTCTGCACCAAATTTTAACTATTTGCATTTACCGAAATAGCTAAATAGGTACTGCGAATGAAATTTTAGCAATAGATTAAATGGCAATACTACCTTCTCTGGTCGTCGTGGGACCATTTCGAGCTTTAGATGGACGGATTCCGCTTGGTATTGTGGACATGGTTAGGCCATCCTGGCAGTAAAACTTGTGTCTCTCCAGGAACCCAACTTCGAAGGACTGTCTACACTAAGTCATAGTGAGGTGTCTCCGGCACTATGCCAGAGCAACGCATAAATGCCACTCACATTTCCTGTACTGAAACCCACATTTCCGGACACATCATCATCCATAACCTTCATCATAATAGCTGCAATAGATGGATCCAGATCCCAACCCACTGTATCTCCATATGCACCATTACATCCCATTCTTGATAAATCCAATTTTGAATAGAAGTTTTGGGTGTTGATTTGCCATTCCACACTTCTGGTCACTGTTCTTGTCAAGTGTCAAATATTTTATGAGCCGTCAGCAGTTTCATTGCCAGATCGATACCTAGCAGTAGATCCAATAGTCGTTGCTGGCGCAGTTGATGAGCAACAACTTCACATCTCAGCACCTTTAACATAAAGCCTAGGTATTTTATACCATCCTGAAAAACTATATTATGGTGTCGAGGGGATTCAGATTTGATATACACTTATAATCCACTGCACGGGGGTTATGCTAGCGGTTAGCTATATTTGTTTGACTGACCAGGGTTGGGCGAACACACTCATGGCTTTATCCCGCTACTGGTGTTCCCCGTGAACAGGTCTTTGTAATTGTTTACAGCGCTGTCGTAATAAGATTATTGATTATTGTTTATAATTTTATTCTTATGATAATCGAATGATAAAACCCTTATCATACATTTTGGACATTGAAACTCGGTGGTAAATCTAGCTTAGCTTAGCTTGCAACGTTCTTATTGAACCCTGGGTACACTTGCTAGTATTAATTCATTTGATAGTATTAACTCATTGATAAAAACAACGACCAAATTATTTATAAAATAAACTCATAGAACATGCCATAGATAATAGTTTTATAGTGTAATACTTTAGCTTATCACTATTTAAAAATAACTCATGAAACAAAAATATAAATATTGAAAATGTCCAAATCCCAATTCCCAATTCATTGAAGGGTATAGCTTAATGCAGAGTCAATCAAATAAAATCGGTGTACATGACTCAAAGGTTCTCAAGTAACGTGTGCAAATGGAACACTTTATTTTTAATTTTAAAAATAATTAATAACAACTAAAAATAATTAATAATAACAAAACCAAAGATTTATGTGAAAATCACGCTCCATTTTTTTAGTATATTTAATAAAATAGAGGGTATCTAATATGAATCGGTTATTAATTAATGTCACAATGTAAATACCAATTTTAGCCCCAAGGGTTAGCTCAATTGGTAAGACGTGCGCACACTCTCTCGGTACGGGGAGAGGTCACGGGTTCGAGCCTTGAGTCCTTCGGGGTTAGGTCATCTGTGATTCACACGTTATCTCTGGTGTCCTATTTGATGATTACATGTACCTAGTATTTTATTAGAATTGATTTCATTATAGTATTTATATTGTCATATTTAGATTTATAATTATAATTATGATATTAATTTATCAACAAAGAAAATTATTTATAAAATGAGTTCATAGAACATGCAAAAGAGAAAAATTGAAGCCCTAGTCGCCAGCGTAGATTACTCAGGAGTCAGTCGTGACGTACCAGAAGCATTTGCAGAATATTGAACCTTTCTACCCACCATCATCGATCTGCGTGAAGAGATGAAGCGGTCGCGGAACCACTGTCAAGATAGTTTTATGGTGGTTGTGGTATTAATTTATAATTAAAAATAAAAAGAAATTTAAAAAATGAACTCATGAAACTAAAAATGTGAATATTGAAAAGGTCTTGATCCCAACTTAATACAAAGTCAATCCCATAAAATCGTTGTACATGATTCGAAATGGAACACATTTTGATTCTACCGACATTCACTGATCTACATGAAGACATTCACCGATCTACGTGAAGAGATGAAGCGGTCGCGAAACCACCATCAAGATAGTTTTATGGTGGTTGTGGTATTAATTTGACTAGCAAAAGGGCGTCGGAAAGTGGGGTGCCCAAGATAGCTTAGACTCCATGCTAAGTATTGCATTTGAGTTGACTCAAGTGAGGGAGTGAGCTTCAAGGCCACTCCTATGTAGATGTTTGGGTATAACTACGGCTTGTGGATGGAGACATAGGAAAACTAAGAAGTATCATTTGACGAGCATTTAGAGTTTGGTATAAATCCTAAGGAGGGTGCACTCCCTTTTGGAGGCACTCCGCATGAGGAAGTTTTGGGTATGTTGAGAGGACACAGAGCATGGAGCGCCCAAGTCATGTAAGACTAGGGCTCATCAAGTGTGTTGGTGAAACAACACTACAGACTGCGTGGGAAAGATTCGAAACTGAGCTAGTGAAGCAGTAGCATTTGGGAAGACTCTCGAGTTGTGTAACTGGAAGAATCTTGATGTGCATCAGGTAGGCGTACTTTGGCTTAGGTGAGAAAGTGTTTAAAATGTGCAACAAGATTCCAAGTTTTGATGCTATAGTAGAATTGGGCACCAATATCTTGAAGGTGCGTTCGTACGTTGAAGAATCATGAGACTTGTTGTAGAGCTCTTGGGTCATGCTTGTGGGTAGATTGCAGACGATCTCCAGCATGGTGCTAAGGTCCATAAGGCTTTTGAGACAAGTTGGGATGCGGCAGGATTCTAGACAAAGTGACGAGTTCCGAGGTCATTTGATTGCAGCAAGCTTTCGTAGAATAACATTGAGTTGTAGAGCATGTTGGGTGGCGATAGGATCCCACCCTGTGTTGGGGAATGAACAAGACGCATGGAGCTGCAAGAATGCTGTGTGTGGCTTGGGAAAGTAGTGAAGGTTGTGAGGAGGAAAATTCAGATGGACTATGGGCATACTCTCAAAGGTGTGGAGGTTATGAGATGTGATATTGGTTGGTTGGGAGACTATGACGGGTGATAGCTTGTCAAGAAGACTTACACCGAGGTTCAGTAGGATTGTAAGAGAAAGAAACTGATGCAAACTATAGGTAAACAGTGGCTAAGTGTGGTGTTAATCGGATTTGTAGCTTGAGCATTGGTCAAGTTGGGAATGCTTGCAGCTGAGATGCCAATTTGTGGTAACCCACCGCTGTTGTAAAGATTCTTCTTGTAAACCATTGTATTCTCGATATTATTTGGATGCAAATCTAGTTGGGGTGTTGTCCACATACATGTAGTTGTTATTTTGATCCAACCAACAGTTGGAATGTTGTCGAACTGACAAAATCTAGCACTTTGACTAATTTGACCACTTCGAATGGTTCGACAGGTTCAGTATTGGATTCAACAAGTTCGAACCTCAACACAACCGACTTCGACAACCTTGACAAGTTTTTCATTCGACATACAACATCCCAACATGCATTTTCAATACCAGCAACTGACCTTGATAGATTGTCTCTGTTCCTTCTAGTCATGTGTGACGATTGAACTTCCGAACTGTTATAACTTCTTTTTAATTGAACTTAATGGGTGTTCACCCAAGCGTCTTATCATTCTATATAAACATGTACACTACTGTAGTATAAATCATTGATAGTATCCATATTTCATGGAAAAGGAGTATTAATAGAAATTTGTTCGAATTCTTGCATATTGTTTGTGTGCATACTTTTTGTCGACCTAGTGTATTACCTGCTTTACATGTTTCTCTTTTTATGCTTTCACCATAATAGAGCTCGACTCATTTAGTCGTCTGTTGTCCCTAATGTGCACCTGGGCATGAACTGGACCATTGGTATCAGATATTGATCAAAGCTTAAGTTATATAAGCACTTACATCGAAGTTATTTAACTAGTATGCCTCTTCAAACATGCTCGCAAACTCAAAAGCACAAGCAAACACTACCTTCGACTTCAGAAAAGATGGCCAAAGAAGCAGACAATAGACATGCGATTGACAAGATAGAGAAACTCATAGAAAAAACATTGGCTCTCCAGTGAACCGAAATGTTCTCCTAGTTCAACGAGATTCTCATGCGATTCGCTTCAAACTCCAGAGAATCCTGGATGCGACCTCACTCCGATAAAATTATCCCCTTCAAAGTACAGATGAATTTGGACATATTGAATCTTCAAGGAAAGATTGACACGAAATCCATCGATAATTGGGTACAACAATTGGAATCTTACTACTCCGTGAATCAACTCTCCGAACCGGAAAATATCACCATTGCATACTTAAAGATGTCAATCTCTGTACATTGCTAGTGGGAGAATCTATCAACAAAAATGGAAAAAGAAGGTGACCCCATAGACACATGGGTAAAATTTATCAAATACGTCCGAACTTCTATCCACCCAAGTATCTTGAACAACAATACAATAAGTGGAAGCAACTAAGGAAATGGAAAGACCAATCCATATAGAGTTATACCGACAAGTTCTATCAACTCATGGCTAAACTTGGCGTCCAAGAAGAAGAGAAATTGCTTGTCTTGAAGTACGTCATTGGCTTATCCTCGTACATTTAGCAAGACATGGATTTTCTCACTGTCAGTACGCTTGAGGACACATTTCATTACACCAAGAAGCTTGAAGCTAAACAAAAAGGAAAAGCACGTTTCATGAACAAGCCAACAGGTTGAACATCCGAAAAACAAATCGCCAGCCGACTCCGAAAATTTTAAGCAACCTTCTCAACAAACTCCGCCAAAGCCTGAGCATCATAAGAACTTTAAGAAAGACAAGAAGGATCGCATCAAATAAGACCCTACTGAGAAATGGTGTGATTATCATAATTCAACATGCCATGATACGTCAGAATGCAAATCTCGGAAGACATTTTTGGAAAAATTGTCAACATCCGACTTGATCGATATAACCTTGGTAGAATCAGATCCAGAGGCAACGACCCTCTTGGCTTCGACCTCGACCCTCTTGGGACAACTTACAAAACTTAGAAAACTAAATGTTGGCCAATGCTACGAGTTACAAGAGTTGCCGAGTTTGGAATATTTGATGTCATTGGAGATTATCAATGCTTATGGGTGTATCACTCTTAAGCTTCATCATTTTTCCTATTCTAACAAGGATGCAAACCTTAAGAAAATAATGATGAGTGCTAAGCTAAAAACTAACTTTCATGAGTTGCATTAGCAAATCTAACATATGGACTCTTCTTAAGGCTAATTGAAAAAAAGCTTTTGGCATTTATAATGCAACTTAAAGAATGAATACTTTCATTTCTTTTTAAGAAGCCCTTTATACAATGATATTAGGTGTATTTATAAGGATAACTACTATAACAATTTGGTTTTGAAATTCTGAAATAAAACAAATGTTTTAAGTAAATAACCACTAAATTTTAATTTTTAGTTTTTTTTAAAGGTCGTAGAAATCATACTAGTTGAAATTAGCCATTATCAAATTATAAAAAAATGAATTAATTAATATGTTCCATAAGTAATATCAATAACAATGATAAGGATACACATAATTTATTGTGTAGCAAACCCGACGGATTAAATCTTATTGTTTGCGGAGCCACCATCAAACAACATGAAAGGTACGCTCTTTATGTGGGATTAGAATGCACAATGTCTCTTGGTCTCAAAACAATTCTGCTTGTTGGGGACTCCTTGCTTATCATCTCCCAATACAAAACTAGTGCCTCATTAGATGATAGAATTGTAAGGCATTTGCAATCCGATATCATCTCTTTGGGTAGACAAATTGAGGACGTTCATTGGGTTCTTGTTTGAAGAACAAAAAATAGACAAGCTGTCAAGTAATCCAATTTAGCCACTTCACTTGGAAAAGGGAAACTTGTAGAAATGGGGGCCACCAATATCCTAGGTGGCTCCCCTAGAATTTAATTCATTTTCAAATTTCAAACCTATTTGCAAATGCATGCATTCCATGTGGTAGATGTGTTATTGTTCAAGCGTGGGAAATAAGGAGGAAAATCCTCCACTCATGGGAGAAGCCTCCCGAAGAGTTGTGTTGTTTAATGCTCAAGTCTCACGCAATTGATATGGTTCTATGGATTGATTCTCATCCCCAATTTGGGATCTTTTCTTATGTGTAGACTGGTTTGGTCGGAGCTCGAGTATGGATTATTTATGTTAGCCTTTGGCCACTGCTTGTCTGAAGGGAGATCTTTTTGAATTTTTAGCACATCAAGGTTAGAGTGTTGGTTCATTGTGGTTGCTGGATCTAGGTCTAGAGAGTTTGGACCCTAGTGGGCTCTCTGGCCTTTGTTCTTTGAATGTGTGGTCTAAGTATACACCAAGCATTTATAAGAGCAATTATGGGCAACATGGAATTATCTTGAATCTTTTGGAGGTGGTGGTTTCAAACGCAAGCCATTCTTGGCATTCTATTTTTATTTTTAGATTCAATAGCCAACATCTACCCCATTGGCATATTTTCACCATCTCACCCACATTACATACCATCATGCAATTCTCATGAGATATCATCAATATTTTAAACAAAATATATAGTTGGAGCAATACATGTTCCATCTCATTTCCGTGAGATATTTATCATAGTAATTTCAATTAGAATCTCAAATCTGTTTCAGAAACTAGACTTCCCAAATATGAGGTCTTTCTCATGATGTTTGGCTCTTGTAGGACATAGCACATGGTCTTC
Organism: Pseudotsuga menziesii; assembly: GCA_001517045.1. Lineage (NCBI taxonomy): Eukaryota > Viridiplantae > Streptophyta > Pinopsida > Pinales > Pinaceae > Pseudotsuga > Pseudotsuga menziesii. The sequence goes on along the minus strand of LPNX010872678.1, from coordinate 37,064 downwards.
CTGTAACGATTCCTCCTAGCACAATTCACAAACAACCAAACATTCAATAACATTAATAATCAAATTAAAATGTGAAATTATAATTATGTGTCCTACAAAAATTAGATTTATTCGACCATGAGTCCATGTTCATATTGTTTGGATCTTGTAAGTGGCAACATTTTGTCCCTCACGATTTTACACTTGTTGCCATAACTTGGACATCCACGTACAACATGTCCTCTTGACACAATTCTCTCATAAATTTAAATAAAAAAATTTCAAATATGTTTCATATAGAAATCATATTTGACAACCATGAGATTCTTCTCATAATGTTTACATTTTACACACAGTAGCTTCCGACCTTTATTATGTACTTATGCACATTGTCATGTCCAAGACAATTCCACCTGTGAAGTGAATTTTTCAATGAAATCCAAAAACGTTGTGAGCATCCATGCATGTAATCTTTTCATTGCATCATTTACAATAGTCACTAAAGTGATATCAGAATTATAACACACAATAATTCAAACACTATCAATTGTTACTATCCCAAAGGCGATGAAACATGTATACTTTATATGCATCACTATCATAATATATTGCAAGATAAATTCACATTATTTATGCAATCAAATAAAACATTAAATACTCATGATTACACCATCATGCAAATCTGTCTACCTAACATAGCATCTGGTAGCTACTCATACACGACTACCTTCCTCATGCAATTCCTTTCCCTACATTCATAGCAGCTCATGAAATGATCTTAGAATTGCCAATGATTCTATCATTTCAGCTATTAGCAAATTGCAATGAAATATATTCCACAACCATGCAAATTCACACAATGCATCTTAACACATGTACCCACACATACGCATGCATAAACATGGATTTACTTAATCCTTTAATGCACATTCACTCAATGCAAACTTACATTGATTCATGGATACCATAATGTCATTCCATGCATTTCACCATGATGTTTTGGACGGTCTAGCTAATACCTCAACACAATACCCAACCATATCCGCATTCACTTGGTTAACTATCTAGGTGCCTTCTTTCTTCACTTGAACACAACAATGGGAGTTCACTCACTCCGACTTGTTAGCAAAGAGGTTTCATCCTAGATTAACATTAATATGGATTTAATGGGATACTTGTGTAGCACTAAAACACACCTGTTGATTTTTGTACCTAGGAAAGTGTTCCCTTCGTGATTTTTACCTAAGTCATTAAAAGGAGAAATTAAAGTGACCCTTGCAATTAATAACTTGAGATGAGTTTTAATTTTCACTTTAGAGAATATAGTGACTTTTTGATAAATTTAAGTGAGGTGATAGAAACTAATTTTGGAGAGAATTAAAAGTGCATTTAATCTCATCCATCCATCTAATTCATTTTGGGCCCTTGGATTAAATGATTGTTCAGCTTCCTCATTCAGACACCAAAAAGGAAACAAAAGGCATTTGAGTCTCATTCTGTTTTTCATGAGTTGGAAAGCACAGAAGGAGAAAAATTGCAAGTTGAGAGAGAAGAGAATAGGGCACGTTTCCCAAGACCATACAACAACAACAAGTACATTTCTATACAACACATTTCGCAAGGAAAATTTTGGGCACGATTTTTCGAGAAGAAGAGATTTTTTGGGGGGGTGCACAAAATTCTATATAGTCCATATTGTCCGTACTGGGAACAGAAATCGAGGCAGTCCATACAGTGGGAACAGAAATCGAGGCAGTCTGTACAGTCAATTTGGCACGATTTTCGAGGAATCGAGTTGGCAGAAATTTTGACTCTAAATTTATGAATTCAGTCAATTTGCTAAGCACTGTGGTTGAGATAAGTTTATCTATGTTTTTGTTGTACTTTCATTTTATTGCAGAAAATAAACTTGCTCTCTCTCTAGAACAGGTTTTCCCTGAAGGTTGGGGTTTTGCCTCAGTCATTTGACCAAAAATTTCTGAGTCTGATTTTTTATGAGTGATTGTTTTCTAATTGTTGCTCGTTAAAAGTAGTAAAATTCTTCTTGTGTTTCAGTCATAAATTGTTTATGAGAAATGACTTAATTTGCAGCATTAATATGGAGTTAATGGGATACTTGTGTAGCACTAAAACATTACTGTTGATTTTTGTACCTAGGAAAGTGTTCCCCTCGTGATTTTTACCTAAGTCATTAAAAGGGGAAAATTAAAGTGACCCTTGCAATTAATAACTTGAGATGAGTTTTGATTTTCACTTTAAAGAATATAGTGACTTTTTGATAAATTTAAGTGAGGTGAGAGAAACTAATTTTGGAGAGAATTAAAAGTGCATTTAATCTCATCCATCCTTCTAATTCATTTTGGGTCCTTGGATTAGATGATTGTTCAGCTTCCTCATTCAGACACCAAAAAAGAAACAAAAGGCATTTGAGTCTCATTCTATTTTTCATGAGTTGGAAAGCACAGAAGGAGAAAAATTGCAAGTTGAGAGAGAAGAGAATTGGGCACGTTTCCCAAGACCATACAACAACAACACGTACATTTCCGTACAACACATTTCCCAAGGAAAATTCTGGGCACGATTTTTCGAGAAGAAGATATTTTTTTAAGGGGGCACAAAATTCCGTATAGTCCATACTGTCCATACTGGGAACAGAAATTGAGGCAGTCCACATAGTGGGAACGAAAATCGAGACAGTCTGTACAGTCAGTTTGGCACGATTTTCGAGGAATCGAGTTGGCAGAAATTTTGACTCTAAATTTATGAATTCAATCAATTTGCTGAGCACTATGGTTGAGATAAGTTTATCTATGTTTTTGTTGTACTTTCATTTTATTGCAGAAAATAAACTTGCTCTCTCTCTAGAACAGGTTTTCCCTGAAGGTTGGGGTTTTGCCTCGGTCATTTGACCAAAAAATTTCGAGTCTGATTTTTTATGAGTGATTGTTTTCTAATTGTTGCTCGTTAAAAGTAGTAAAATTCTTCTTGTGTTTTAGTCATAAATTGTTTATGAGAAATGACTTAATTTGCAACTAAGAGTAAATTGGGTTGGGCATTAAACTATGATGAAAATGGTGGTTGAAACCGGGTTGGGAGAATGCTGAAAAATTTACATGGTATCAGAGCTTTGTTAGAGAAAAAGTAGAGTTTTACACAGTGAAAAATTTCAGATTGTCAGTGATTTCTTTTATTGGTAGGAAACACCTTGTTGAGACTTGAACTTTGCAGTGAAAATGGCAACATGACTTAGGTTGGAGGATAGGCTTGATGGGGCTGGGAATTTTGTCCCATATAAAGCTAGACTAGTGCTAGCTAGACTAGTGCTTATATGGTATTGTTAAGCTTTTAACAATACCATTAATGCCAGATAAACATTATACAATAACAAGATTTCTTCCATACAGGCGAATAAGGGTAAAACCCTAATATACAAAATTACCTTAAGAGTTTAATTTTTAACTAAGTTCGAGCTCAAGGAGAAAATCACTATGCTTTACAACTAAACAGTATATGGCATGACAGGCCGTAAGATCTTTTAACATAATAGTATTTATAAACAAGTAAAAACAACATTTATAAGTAACGGCATAAGCCGGAGTACCCTGCTAACAGCAAGGGTTTAGCAATAAAAGAAAAACTAAACAAGTAGATCGAAGAACAATAACCCACGAAGGTCACTTGCATGCTGTAACCTCCAACCAAAAACTATCCCTTAAGGACTGAACAAGCTTGGAATGCCATTGGTTATCCAGGGCTTACCCGTAGCCAGAGTGCCAAAGCTTTCCTCAAAGTATCGTTGCCACAAGACGAGAAAGCTGTCACCTGCAAGAAAGAAGACCTAAGTTTAATTAAAATCACGAATTTCAAAACTAACTACAAAGAAACAAATCTAGTTTTAATCTTTTAGAAATTATATTACCTGGCAGTGAGGGTGATATAGCCACGAAGGAACAGTAGCACCGCCACCAGCGAAACAAAGAGCCAAGTCTTCATTCTCGCAGCGACAGAGGAACCAGAAATTCATTTACAAACCTCTGACAGCAGTAGAAGAAGGAGGCATGGACAGTGACCAAGCAAGAACCAGACATCAAAGTCGAAGCTGTAACCAACAATACAAGGCACGGAAATGAGATTTACAAACCGTATGACAAGTGTAATGCTGAAAACGCAGCAAGCAAGTTATGTAACTATCTCTGCAAGGGCAAGCCATGGAGAAAAATGAACAGGGAGCCTCTTGCAGGCCGTAAAACCCTTTGCCACGACTCTCTACAGACCTTGCAGAGATATTACACACACAATTCACATAAAGGTTTATTTTTAGAATGGATATGGTAGACTTAAACCAATGTAAGCCAAACTTGGAGCACAACTAGTAACAGCAAGGACACATGGCGGCCATGGAAACAGTTGCAGAGCGTCCCGAAGGCCCGAGGGACATGAAGGCAAATAACAAGAGTAGGGTTACAACAATCCTTTATACTTTCAACACTTGGCCTAGAGCAAGCCACGTAGTCATTTAAATTTTAACCATGCAGTGGGTTGACGCTATAGTCGCCTGCATGCAATGATTCACAATGATTTATAATATAAACTGTGAACATGCATACAAGTATATTATTCATAATATGCTATGATCTTATATATTGTCAACCTACGGTTGTTTGGGTGTCGAACCATTAACCCTTGGATCGTTGACAAGTTTAACATGCAATCATCATATAGTTCAGAACTCTATTGATTGCAAACAAACGTATTATATTACAAAACCTTACCCGTGAACCAATCGATGGAGTGGTCTAATACCTCATTCCTGTATGAGACCAAGTTATAACGTGAACTTTATAATTAACATGTTTATTCATAATAAGCTTTACATAGACCTAGCAATCGATGCAACATATAGAACTATAGTTTTGCTCAAAATAATTCATACATTAAAGTTTTAGATCATCGTTAACCATATATCCATTTCATCATGGCATCGATATAACATATATGAATATTGGTAAGTCATGTGCTATCGTAACTTTGTTTATGGAGAAATCGTATGATACTTTGGGAGATAAAAAGTAAAAGACTATTTAATCACCTAAGCAAAACTATAATATTCATTATAAAGTATTCCTAATAGTCTATGCATGACTAATCTTGTTGCCACCAATAATCATGTTGTGACTTTATAAATTTACACAACATAGTTTTAATAGAATCATGAACGTTATAAATTTTATTTGTTTATAACCAGAATGACGGGTAAATGTGGACATCTTATAAATAAGATAGTCTATGTGTATTGATAAGTATCGTAGAAAAACCATAAATTCAGTGGTGGCATAAACTAGGATATTGGCTATGTGTTTTTTGTTGGAAACACTTTTATAAATTCTTTACCTAGCTCAGATCAACGAAATTTAGTAGCTTTTGGCTATTTAGCTCAAATTTGGCATGAACTATTATTTTCACCATGCTTTTGATGAGTGACATAATTTTAGAACTATCTAGTGCTTGAATGAAGTAGTAAATCAATTTTACTTGAAATCTTTGGCCTAAAATAAACTGTTATAGTTACTCAATTCAAGAGAAGTATTACAGGAAACTAAGAAAACTGATTGGGATAATCCCACTAGAATGTAAGTCTTTAGAACTACATGTTTCACTATAATGATTAGAACTCTACAAACAATAATCTGCACTTCAGAAGATAAACCCCAAGCAGTTGGTTATACTAATACTATAAGTTGATAATTTATAACACTGATAGAATGATCATTATAGCATTACAGGTTTTGTACTCAAAAGTATAAATAACTTACAACAAAGATCACGAGTTGTGAACCACGGAAAGTATTTTATTGTTGCTACTTACATTTAAGAAAGAAACGCATTTACATGTATTTCGTTGATAAGAATAATTGAAGGAGACAAAACTACTTGTTTTACCTCATAGAAGTAGCTTGATATATAACAACTTATCTACTAGGCTATTTATTTTGCAAATAGAAATATTGTTGGATGCTTTATGGATTTAAATATGTTACTCGATCATTCATACATGTAGAACCTGTAAGGACAAGTAAGCTTTTTGCATTAGCTTAAATGTTAAGTATGCCCCGGAAGCCAAAGACAGTTCCATCTACTTGTCGCAAATTTAAAAACTCATCAGCAAACTAAAAGAAGAAATTATGTACAAGTTAAACCTAACCTTGTATCAAAAAGTAGAATGCTGAGTTAACTTAATCTAGGTTAAGTATAAACTAATCTGGTAATTGTTTCTTTTATAGCTAACTATTAGCTATTAGTAAACCGCAATCTCAGCATTTTATGTTCCTTTTTAAAATTTTGAATTTTTGTGTAAATTTGGGGATTTGACAGAAAAAGTCTCGAATTCTTCGTTCAACATCTTTATCGAATCCTAGGTAATGGAAGACATACCCTTCTATGGGATGACAAAATTAATGGACACGCTCCATTAAAGTCTGATGTCTCTATTTTAGAGATTATGAATTCGCTGATGAATAAAGGAATTATTAGATTGGCTGATATAACCTCTTGGGATGTCAATGGTAATTTGAACGCTTGGTCCCTTCCCTCAATGACAGAACGTGATATTCCCAATTACTCTGCTCATCAAAATTTGTTATTAAACAGGTTGACAGGACTAGCTCCAATACATCGTACCTACAAAGACTTGTGGTGCTGGGGAATTTTTGGTTTCTACTCTGTTGCTAATGGGTTCAAACAACTATAGTCAACGAAACCATGCTCATTGGGCTCTCCAGGCTCCCACAACGCAACACTTTGGAAAATGGTGTGGAATTTGCCCATCATTCCCAAATTTAATTTTTTTAACTGGACTATAATGCATCAGAAAATCTTAATGGGAGAAAACTTGGTTGAAAGAGGTTTTTTTGGACCATTTTGGTGTTGTTTTTGTCATCAAGCTATTGAGTCTACAGCTCACATTTTTGTTGACTGCGTTTTTGCTCAAAAAGTCTGGGCTTTTATATTAGGTGTGCTTCCCCACTCTTTTTTTTCTTTAAACGTTGAATCTATTACTCTCATTAAAAATTGGCAGTCAAGGTATCCTAGTGCTCTTCTTTCCAGTCATGCTTGGAGAAAAAATTGGTAAGCCATTCCAAAATTTATTTGGTGGAAAATTTGGCTAGCAAGAAATGATTCGATCTTTAATAGCAAAATACCGAATCCAAAAATTGTAGCATCAAAAGCTAAGGCATTTCTTTTGGAAGCAGTAGGAAACCTTGAAATAGTTGGAACTAACTTAGAAGCTGAACTCAATTGGCTCGGTTTGAAGATAGTGGATAAAATCCAGATGGGTTTAAGTAGGCCTGTTATTAAACCATTTTGGTAGGTCAGATTTTTAGAAAAGGAATTTACAGCGTGGTGGCAATCTAAAAATAAAGCCTTGATATTCTTTGATGGAGTGTCAAAAGGAAACCCAGGGAAAGCTAAGGTAGGGGGCTTGATTTTCTATCCAAGCAAAAAACTAGAAACAAGTTTCAGATGGGGATTTGGAAAAACTACAAATAACCAGGCATAATTATTTGCTCTTCTGAAAGCTTGTCAACTTGCAAAAGAAGCAAGTCATAATAACTTGCAAATCTTTGGAGATTCTAAAATCATCATTAAAATTTTAAATTCTGATTCAATGTTCAATAACCTCAGTTTGAATGTGATCATGCAAAGGCTGCATTTCATTTTGATTGACTGTAATTCGGTTACCTCTTACCACATTCTCCGCGATTTGAACAAGCTAGCAGATTTCAAAGCCAATCACTGTTGCCTTCTTCCTCCAAGAATGTTGAGCGTGAATGAAAGATCTTGTTTAATGCATCCCATTCTGTGACAAAAGTTTTTGAATTTTTTATTTTTTGGAACAAATTGTATTTGGGTGAAAGCCCAATCTATTCTTTATAAATAAATAAAATAAATAATCGTTTTGGTTATATATATATATGAACAAATTGTATTTGGGTGAAAGCCCAATCTATTCTTTATAAATAAATAAAATAAATAATTGTTTTGGTTATATATAACCAAAACGATTATTTATTTTATTTATTACATATTATATTATTAATAAAATAGCCTTAAATCTATATATTAGTGAGATTTACCTATTTATTATACATGCCAATTTTGGGGTGTTCTTAAAATAATCCTTGCATTCAACACTCTTTAGTAGATTAATGTTGGATGGTCTGAGATGGGTTGTGCATTCTAGAGATCCAAATGCTAAGTACACACAAATTAATTATATTTTATTTTTTACGAAATTACTATGAATTGTTATTTTTTATGAAATTAGTATGAATTGTTTAGGGATAATAGAAAATGAAACAAAAGAACAATGTGTAATCTAGTTTTCTCTATACTAAATGTATCAACTGAAATAAATTTAATTTCTAGATTTTATTCTTACATTTGCTAGACTAGAGTGTTAATGCTTAAGGGTATATGGTAAAGTGAATCATTAATTAAAAATTACTTTGTTGAAAGATTTAGAACCTTGATCCACTAATTTAGACATTGTTTTTCAAGGTGTTTTTTTTAACTCTTTACCTTTCCATGTTTCTTTATGTTTTGGATAATCATCAAAATTCAATTGGAATTGATACTTGAAATGAAATGTTTTAGAGGTATTAAATCTATTTTAATAAAAAATTAATAAAGACATGGATAAAAAATTTAAATTATAAAATAAATAACGTGAAAAATGAAAAAATAAAAGTGATGGATGGTGGGCCTAGTTTTTCTTATAGTGACTATCCAGGAAATTAAACACCCATAAGCAATGACGCCCTTATTCAATAATCAATGGACAAAGAAGTAAAGGCGGTCGATGAAATGTTTTAAAGGTGTTAAATCTATTTTAATAAAAAAATAATTAGTAAAATAATCATGTGACATTAGCAATGACGTGCTTATTTAATAATCAATAACCTCTTCTTCTAGTGATGGTCCACCGTCCGCGGGCAGTTAAAAAAATATTAGTCACGACTCACTAATTTGAATAACTATGTTATATCATCATTAATTAAATGGCATTTCACAGCACCACAAGCTGTAACGCGTTAATATTCAATGCACGCTAACATCACATCATCGTTCAACGCGTCGACTGATGTGTACAGTGTAGGGGTACTTGGCTATATTTGCCCATTTTTAGCTCATGCCTGCCTGCTTGGTTGCTTGCAGTTTCCACATATCAGATTTACGGCATCATCTTATTCTTTGTTTATCAGTCCATACATTCTCCTGTATCCAATAGCAATGGCGAACCTGGTTGCTGCTTCTGCTTCTTCATCTATGCCCTCATCTTCTTACCATGTTTTTATTAATCATCGCGGTCCCGATACAAAAAACACAATTGCCAGCCATCTCTACAGACGGCTTTCTGATCAAGGATTGAGAGTTTTTTTGGACAGGGATGAAATGGAGAAGGGAGACAAGATCTCCTCCCAAATAGAACAAGCTATCGGTGGTGCTTCTGTGCACATAGCAATATTTTCTCCAAGGTATGCGCAATCTGAATGGTGCTTGAAGGAACTTGTCCTCATGAAAGACTCAATATTGGAAAACACCAGGGTTACCATTTTTCCAATTTTCTACAAGATTGACCCTTCTGTGGTCCGCTGGACGGACAAAAAAGGAGCGTACTTTGAAGCCCTGCGGGATCTTGAACAGAAAACAACAAAGGACTCTCAAACTGGTGAAGAGAAGCCACGCTACAGCTTCGAGACTATTCAGAGTTGGAGAAACGCACTTTTGTATGTTGCAAATCTGATCGGTTTCACGCTGCGTGGGTGAGCTCATCTCTCACTGTCCCTTCCATTTCATTTGTTGGATTGATATTTGCTGCATGATATATTTAAGTAGGCTTTTCTCATTTGCTTATTTACTGGTCTATTCAGGGACGAGGACGATGAAGTTGTGCTCTTGGATAGCGTAGTGGAAAACGTTCTGAAAAAAGTTCCAAAGCCACCGTTGGATGTGGCAAAATATCCAACTGGCTTGGACTTAAAATTAGAAGAAATTGAAAAGATACTGGTCTCCCTACAGGAGCCAGAGAGGGAGCGCGTGAAGGCCAAGGTTATCGGCATTGTGGGTGTTGGGGGAGTAGGAAAAACTACGCTCGCCAAACACTTCTTCAACAATAAAAGATCGTTTTTCCGCGCATCCTCCTTTTTATCGGATGTGAGAGAAGTTGCAGGTAGAATGTCCGGCCTAAATGATTTGCAGAGTAAGCTTATTAAAGATTTGAAACATAAAGATACCAAAATTGATACTCATGAAGGCGTAGAAATACTTAAAAGAGATCTCTCATTATGTGAAGGTCTTATCATTTTAGACGATGTAGATCATGTTAGTCAACTGGATGCCTTTTTGCCAATCAGGGATGTCATTAGCCCCACTAGTTTGATTTTGGTAACCTCTCGTGACAAGCATGTCCTCAAAAGCTCAGGAGTATTAGAATCTTCAATATATAATCTAGAGGGTCTTAATACACTACAGTCGAAAGAGCTCTTCTGCTCCTATGCCTTCAATCAGCCACTACCACAACCAGAAGATGTTGAAGATCTGGTAGATGAGTTTGTAACAGGGTGCAAAGGATTGCCGTTAGCATTAAAAGTGATTGGGGCGCTTCTGTGCGGACAAAATGACAAACGTTACTGGCAAGATCAATTGAAACGACTTAATGAGACACTACCTGATGAGATATTTACCACACTGAAAATCAGTTATGACTCACTCGTTAAGCAGGATCAGCCAATATTCTTAGATATTGCTTGCTTCTTCCTAGGAGAACGCATAGAGCAGGGAATTAGAATATGGGGCATGGCAGGACTTACAAATCTAAGGAACAAGTGTCTATTGGAGGTGGACACAGAAAATAGAATAAAAATGCATGATCACATCAGAGACATGGGAAGATCTATTGCAGAAGAACCAACCATGCCTCGTCGTTTTTGGGATTCAACTACCAACATGATTGATGATTTATTGGTTCAGCCATCTACTGTAAGTGTTTCAATCATTCAAACCTTTGCCATCGGTTTAATTAAATTGTAATCTTTAAAACTTCTTTCTTTATTCAAGAGAAAGAAAGATCCATTTACCGTGTGTTCTTCTCATCAATGAACAGGTAATAACGGATGTTCGCGGAATTAACATGGTTAGATCCTCCTTACCGGACTTAACATGGTTAGAAGAAGAAATGACTTGTTTTCCAACCACGAGGCATCCGAATATATCGCCGTCGAAATATGTATTCAATAATTCCCATTTCCATGGTATGAGGAATTTGCGACTTCTTGTAACTGAAGAAGATCAATTCGATGACATGTTGAACAGGGTACAGCCAAAACATCTAATATGGCTCCGCTGGTACAGAATTTCCCACTCCTCCCTTCCTAACTGGATTCCGATGAAAAATTTAAGAGTTTTAGAAGTGGAGGGGACGAGATTGAACTTACTGTGGCCACATCAATCTCAGGTAAGCAAATATGTCTGTGTTTATTTTTCTTCATGTAATTTCATGTTGTGGACTTTAATCATTACATATCGCTAATCTACGCTCCCCTATCAGGGTGCGCCTTTGGAATTGCGAGAGTTACATATCTGGGCTCCCCTATCAGAGATTCCAAAGTCTATCGGGCAGCTGAAGTACCTTGAAAGGATTGCCATATACAATTCAGACTCACGCAGATCAACACTTCAAAGGTTGCCCGACGAATTTTGTCGTTTGGGCTCCTTGAAATACTTAATTTTGAAAGGTTTCTCAAATATGGCGTCCCTCCCTGATTCTTTCGGAGAGCTAACAAATCTGCAGCACATCGATTTGGCAATTTACTCTTTGCAAACGCTTCCAGATTCTTTTGGAAAGTTAACTCGACTCAAACATCTCTGTTTGGGTGGTTGCAAGAGTTTGACCATCTCCAGTGGAACACTCGGAGATATTACAACGCTGGAATACTTAAATATTTCTTCTTGTGAGCTGAACGAATTGCCTCCCCAAGTCGCAGATCAGCTATCCTTGCAAGAATTATATTTACGTGTCATGAAGTTAAATGAATTTCCGAGCAATGCAATTTGAAAGTTCTGGAATTAAGTGGCGATTTCTTGGAAATGCTGCCACCTGGTCTAGGCGACCTCAAGAGTTTGAAAAGGTTATCTATAGTTGATTCGCCGCAATTGAAGTCCTTGCCCGATTCCATTGGATTGCTGACTCAGTTGACTGAGTTGGAGATATTGTATTGTGGGATAGAACGCTTACCACGATCACTTCTTCAGATGAATAGGCTAGAATCTTTAATAGTAGAGGCCTGTCCTGTCCAGGAACATCCATTTAAAAAGGAAGTTGAAGGAGAAAGAGAGACAGAAGGGGAAACGGGATCGAATAATAAACTCAATTCTTCCAATGGCAGATGCATGTTTGGGCTCAAGACGTTAGATCTATCAGACACAGATCTGAGGGAGATATATTTTGATGAGGGTGTTTGCCCTAATCTTGAAGCACTGACCTTGTTTGATTGTTCTGAATTGAGGCAAATAGGAGGGTGTTTGCCAAAACTTACAGTGTTCAACATTGGCGAGTGTGGTCTTGAAACGTTGACTCTTTCGCAGAATTTGAGTATCTCGGGATGTGAGAAGCTCCAGAGCATATCATGCTTGGGGCAGCTCACAAGCCTCCAAGTATATAGATGCCCTGACATACAAGTGCTGTCCGGCGTGGGACATTTGACTTATTTGAGTATCTGGGAATGCGGGAAACTCCAGAGCATACCATTGTTGGGGCAGCTCACAACGCTCCGACACCTCTATGTAGCTAGTTGCCCTGAGATACAAGCGTTGTCCGGCCTGGGACATTTGACTTCTTTGGAGGAACTGAGAATTATTGGGCTTGGGAAGCTCAAGAGCATACCAGAGTTGCGACAACTTACAAAACTTGGAGAACTAAATGTTAGCCATTGCTGCGAGTTACAAGAGTTGTCCGGTGTGGAATATTTGATGTCATTGAAGTATTTGTCTGTCTCGGAATGCGGGAAACTCCAGAGCATTGGATGTCTGGGGCAGCTCACAACGCTCCGATACCTCTTTGTATCTGCATGCCCTGAGATACCAGCGCTGTCCGGCCTGGGACATTTGACTTCTTTGGAGGAGCTGACAATTATTGGGCTTGGGAAGCTCAAGAGCATACCAGAGTTGCGACAACTTACAAAACTTAGAAAACTAAATGTTAGCCAATGCTGCGAGTTACAAGAGTTGTCCGGTGTGGAATATTTGATGTCATTGGAGATTACGAATGTTCGTGAGTGTCCCCAATTAAAGGAAGGCTTTACATATGAATAACAAAGAACAAGAAAAAGGATGCTTCAAATATGAAGAACAAAGAAAAAGATATAATTGCCTAGAGTTTTTGAAATTTCTATGTTCAGTCTTCGGCTGCATTAGCTGTAATCGTTTCAGAGATTTTATGTAGGCAGATGAAAATATGAGAGTTTAGTGTCAATATAATATGAAAGTGGAGAATAGCTTATACTTAGATCTAAGTCATTGCAATTGTAAAGGTCCTCTTGTAAAAGAATTACTAATAAATTTAAATAAATCAGGCTCCATTTACTTTGGAATAAAAATAATTTTTATTTTCTTATAATGCAAGGTTATCCTTTCTAAAAAGAGATTTGAGGCCGAAACAATGTATAGAATTTGGAATAAAATTAAGTATATCCAAAAACAATTCATTGTTATATGGCAAGCCTTAGTTCGATATTTTTTGTATAAGTGGAAAAAATTGAGCAATATTATCTTTTAAAAACATGAGGTTGGAAAAACATGATATAAGTTCGAAAAAACTTTATGTAATGTTTTTAAAAATAACTTTTTTTAAAAACAAGATGGAAAAAAGAATTTTATAAATGTTTTAGATTTTGCAATAATTCATAATGGTATAACTTTTTCATGTCATAATGATATAACTTTTCTATATGGAAAAAATATTAATAAAAACAAATTGCAAATAATAAGTGTTTTATACTTTGAGTAAAAATTTATTCTTTTATATTAAGTGTTTTACACTTTGAGAAAAAATTTACACATGGAGAAACCAATTTCTAGAGGTGTAATTTATTTTTTTAGCTTAAGTGTTCACCCCACTCTTCTTTCGGAAAGTGATCCTTATGTGACTGAACCAATGTCACATTTGGTCAATCCCACTCTCCCTTCGAAGAGTGACTTTCAAGAAGCGGTTGAATCAATTCCACCGTCGATCAATCCCACTCTTCTTTTAGAGAGTGACTCTGTCTTCTAGTCACATTTTCTTCACTGCCAGTTAGAACTTACTAAACAAGGGGGCAATGAACTTGTTTTGGAAGAACTCCCACCAAGCTCTCAGATTGATTCCTTTGATTGGGATAGTGTAGTTGAGCCACACCTTCCTTCTAATGCAATTTTCCAGATAAAGGTCAAAGTTGGACTATACATGATTGCTCGTTGTATTGTTGATGAAGGAGCCTCAATTAGTAATTTGTCTACTTTTTCTTGATGAGGCATGGGATCTCCCAGGCTTGTGTCGACTGCTAGTCAGTTACTGACTTTTGATAGATGAACCAGTACACCCTTGGGAACTCTTGCTCAAAAATCTGTCACTTTGGCTGGGAAGACTGTCTTAGTTGATTTCATGGTGATAGAGGACCCCTTGTACTTTAATATTCTCCTTGGGCATGATTATGTTTATGCCATGCAAGATGTGGTGTCAACATTCTTTCTTGTGATGTACTTTATTTATAACGAAGACATTTCACTATCGGTCAGTTGGAATTTTTTGATCCATCTCCTGACCCAACTAAAGACTAGTCTTTCCTTTATTGATTCCCAGTGTCTCGATAGACAATACCCCCAAGGGTGAGCTATGTGGTCTCATGTCCCTCGCGTTCAATTTCTACTGAGAAGAAGCCTCTATGTTCATGTTTACCTTCTTGGGACTCGGTCCTAACAATTGACCAAGTTTTTCATCCTATACAGACTGTTGAGCTCGATCTCCACTCTGTTGATCCATTTAGAAGTTTAGATATGTGTCTTATATGGGATGGTATACTTCCTTCTGATGAAGTATTCCTAGAGTCTTTGATACAGTGTGACCTTCAATATGGATGTTGGTTTAGTTGTGACTAAGTCTAACCCTGATTTTCTTAGTAATCGATCTTCTTATGTTGGTCTTGTTGATTCTTTTGACTCTTCCTTTGAGAAGCAAGTTAGTGATCTTGATGAGTTTGATTTTTCTTATAGATTTTGAAACTCCTGTGATATTGAGTTTGCTCCTGCAGACTCTATCTCCCCTGTTGATTTTCTCTTTCCTTTTGAGGTTGATCTTATTTATTATGTATCCTCGGGCCTTTGTACTATATAGTCCTCTTTGGTTTACTATGCCTTGATTACGCCTTTTGTAGAAGATAGCAAAGTTGCATGTGTTTCTGCCAAAGTGACCTACACCAGATTTTTTCTTCTGAATATGATTCTAATGTTGTTGTTTCTTGAAGATAGGATTTGTAGATGGATTCACAACTGTTTACTGACCTTTCCTTGTTGTTCAAGCTGTAACTACATTTATATGTACCTTGCTCATGCTTATGAGATTGATGTTGGATTCTACGGTTTTAGCCCGTTATATAAGCCCTCATTGTTGCTCTCATCATCGCTCAACCTTGTACCATTTTTCCTTTGCAACTTGACACCTTTTTCCCTGAGGAGACGTTCCTCTAGTGTCTTTATCTTGCTCATGTTCCTTGCATTATGCTTAGGTCTGTTCCTAGCGCTTGGAACTAGTTTCTCCTATCGTTGACACTCGTCTCCTCACATTTAGAGCATTCTTTTTGCTCTCCTTCAAGCTCGTTAAAAACATTAAGGAGGCCGCGAGTTGACTTTTTCGGACTCGTTAAAACTTCACAGGAAAGATATGGCACTATCTTTAAGCCCTGGTTTGACACTTTAAAATTGACTAAATTGTCAAGTTAACTTGTTTCTTCATACTCATTAAGGTAAATTGAACAATCATCCACATCGATGGTATTTTATCGCTTTTTCGTACCATGTGGATAACTTACGAAAAAGGAATACTCTTTTATTTGGAATTTAAAAGAGTATCTTCAGGTATAGATTTATCCCTTTTTCCGGAACTCAAGGACTAAACTTACAGAAAAGGAACCTTTTCGAGCTTAGTTTTCTCTTTTTCGTGCTCTGAACCTAAACATGAAAAAGATTCTGAGCGTTCTTTATGTCATTTGTCATGCTCGTTAAACTCCTAGTACAAAATCATTGATTTTACTGTTGTCCGTACCATTCTCATAAATAAATGGAACTTTATGAGTGATCTTGATTTCTTTCACATTCGTTAAAACTAAAGCGCTTCTTCTTTCTTCTAAAGGAGCATTGGTCTGGTGATAGTTTACCACTTTTTGGACCTTTCCGACTAAGTATGAAAAAGACATACCTTGGTTCACCTAGACTAAGAGAGTTCTCCTTTGTATTGTTTTACATTTTTTCAGACTCGGGAGACTAACCTTATGAAAAAGCACCCCCCTAGAGTCTTTCTTTGGAGTTTTCAGACTCTCAAAACTATGAAAACGTCGTCAAGGATTCACTAATTCGGGCTCGTAAAATCCACGAATCGATGATTTATCAAGCATTCTTTTGTTTCTTATTCAAGATTTTTAAAAATCAAGAAGCTCTTGAGTTTTTTTTCTTGGACTCGTTAAACCTTTATAAGAAAGAGGGAAGGTGAAGTGCATTCACATGTATTTTACATCATGACAACAAGTCTTGTTTCCTTGAACAAAGCACCAGTTTTGAGTCTATCAATAGTTGGGCCCTAGTATTTTGAGCTTATCCCGATTCAGAGTTTCTTACTCCTCCTGTTGGATTCTTTTCCAATTATATGGGGAATCTGCCAATGTCTTCTACATTGCAGATTTGTGTTGTTGGTCCCTTTATGTCAAAAGCTGCCTAAGTCACTTTTGTGTCATGCTCAATGTTCAAGTATAAACCTTTTTCGGCCATTCTACAGCTGGCTTGACCTTTTTTATCGACCATTCCCTGGTATCATTTCATTACATCATGTCTTCGGTGGTTCTTATCGTGAAATTATGTACCAATTCCAGATCCAATTAGTCTTTGACTTACCTCATGTTGGATGATGAAGGATGCCTTAATGCCTTCCTTCCAACGGATTATTAAATTGAGCACACAGATCTGTGGACAAACACACAACTCACAAGATAGATCACACAATTTACTCAATTATTGAAGAATGAAACATTGCAAAAATGGCTTGCAGCTGTGAATGCTTTTCATTAATCAAAGAGTAATTAGATAATAATTAAAATGAAGTACAATGGCTTAAATATCCACATGCAATTCGAATCCACATGAGGAAATTCGAATTGATTAGACTCTACTTGACTGTAGGTAACTAAGACCTTGTCTAAATCACTGTTAGAGGACTCAATAGTTAACTGACCTTGTCTAAACCATTATCGGAGTTCAACGGAGTTCCAAAACAAAACTCAAGTGTCTACTTCAGTGTTAACTGAGGCTAACTGACTGTGGTAGGTGAGAAATATGTCTCTCCTGCATGCATCCATGCAAACCTAGCACTAAATAACTGTAGAGGACTAGAACTGAATGTAACTGACTCCTAACTTAGCTTGACTAGTCAATAATTAAACTCAACTAATGAAGGTTGGTATCAGCACTTCGAGTGGCTCCTAAATTGTAGGAATTGATCTAGGAGGCTCCTAAACTGATGCATGCAAGTGCAATCAGTGGCAGTTGGCCTCAATTAGTGTTCCCCACACTTTATTAACTGGAACATGTGCCCCAATTAGGCAAAGTGGACCCAATGGTGCTAGTGACTAAAAATAGACTCGATGGACTCCCAATTTGGACATGACTCCTGATTTAGACATATGACCAAATTGGAAAAGGGAGGATTAATAATCCTAACACAGATCTCTCCTATTGACGTCAACACATCTTGCTCTGGGAATGAGATTTAGAGTTTATGATAGTACCTTGGGGATTGTAGTCATTAGTGGCAATTTTCCTCACTATTGGGTAGTGGGAATTCCTTAATGTCTCCTAGTCGATGGATTGTTCAAGTGTTCAACTTCAAGTCCTTTTATTCACACTTGTTAGAATGTACTAGGTACCTTGGGGACCATTTTTATTAATGGTGGTTTCCCTCACATTTGTTAAATTTTCTCATCACTGACTGGTAATCAAACGACTTCCTCCATGTTCGATTTCAGCTCCTTTATTCGCATGGTTAGGATTCGTACCTTTTGAGAGGTTTGGATTGAAGACCTTGGGCCAATAGTAGAATCGTTGTCTTTTGTTATTTCTCGAGTTGCACAAGACCTTGTCACACTTCATATGAAATCTTCTAAGACATAGATCCACCTTGTATTCTTGTGGCTATGATCGATTGTTGAGCATGGATCCACCTTGTTCATTTGTGGCCATGACTCCTTTAGATTTGATATGGATCCTTTTTTCATATTGAGTGACCATGATAGTTACATCAGTTACACATGTCAAATCCTTCTGTATCTTTATGGTGATTGTTTATATATGGACATGTATGTTCCAGATATCAGTTGTGTCTGACAATTATCTCTCTTTCAGGTACCTCTATTTGAGCCTTTAGATCTTGGATTCTCTACTTTCTTCATACTTAGTTGTTTCCTTTTATAATGTATTTTGGCTATCATCTTCCCCTCTAACCTCATACATTAGGGGGCATCGGTTATAACCCAAAATGACACATCTCTACCTGTGACCACTTTCCCATGTTTTCCTCACATGTCGACACTTCATGAAAGTCACTGAAATTCATTGAAAAAACACCTAACTTGGTGAAACCATATTTGGAGTTCTGTAAATTGTGTTGACCTCTTCTCTAGATTGTTGGAATGGTATCTGAGTCAGAAACAACTTTGTAGAAGACTCCAACGCCTGTAAATGCCCAAAAATACCCTAAAAAGAGCATCTTTGACCCATTCATGACTTTTCTTAAGAAAACCTACGAGTTTCACCTCTATACTCGTGAATTTTCCTTCATGCTACCCGAGAATACATCCTGTAGTGGTAAAAAATCATAAAAATATGAAACATATCGAATTAGGGGTGGCTTGGGAGGTTATGGAACTGAATTGGGAAGTTGTAACCGACCCCTATTCAGCCCTATCTCTTCATAAATGTATAAATAGAAGGAGAGAGGTCCATGAGAGGGGACTTGAACTTTTGCATTGTTATGCTAGAGGAATTGGGACTCCCATTCCCCCCACCTTTGCCCTAGAAGCTATCTCCTTGTGTTCCAGAGCTTGGAGGCTGGGTTCCTTGGAGAAGAGAAACAATAGAACCAGATTAAGGTTTCGAGAGGTGCCTAGCTTGAAGAGAAGGTAACATGTGTACTTCTTTCATGAGTAATAAATATGTGATGCTCTTCCTCCTTCCCAAACCCTTGTTCATGTGTAATGAATTTCTATTTATGATCATATGTTTATGTTAATTAGAATAGGTTCCCATATTATTTTGATTATCATTACTTTATATGTGGTCATATTTGTTTGAGGAAGGTAGGGTTTCTTTTGCAGGTCTCTTAGAGCAAGAGGATTAAGAGGAGAGCAAGGTTATGCTTGTAGATTTCCTTTGGAGATTTGGAGCAGAAGAACTCAGTTCCTTGGCTAGCAGAGGAGGACTTGTATCAGATACTGGATGTAATCTTTCATCACTGCTTATCAATAAAGAGAGACTTTCTTCCAAATTGTTGCACATATCTTCTTATATGTTATGATTCATGAATTATCTTGTTGTCTTATTGCAATCATTATATTTCATTGATCTTTGATATAACATCTAAGATATTGGAGGAAAGTGTTCATCTCTTTGGCAGGTGTGAAGATCCCTAGAAGTTGTTGGAGCATTTGGATTGAAGGAGAAAGCTAGGACCAACCTCCATAAACAAAGTACACTAACTTTCTGCCCTATTTCTCTGTCAAATTCTTAGATAGTTGAATGTTTGCAAGTTTAATTGGTATGTTGGTGACCGCAGACCCTAGGTCATAAGGTAGTACTTTCCCTAAACAACGAATTGTGACATTCATCATGGCTATAGTATGTTAAATTGGGGTTTCCCATGTTGAGTATGTCAAATTGGGATTGTCCTATTGCTCCACCCTCAACTTTGTCTCATACTCCACCCCATCAAGACCTCCAACTCTCCTTATTCCACCAACATAAAACAAAAGGGACTTCAATTATTTGGAAAGGATGAGCTATGAGAATCTTTCAATAAAATATTTGGTTAGGACGACACGAGTTGAGTGGGACTTTTACTTTCTACTTCCACCATTAATAAAAAACAAATATGGAGGAAAAACTATCATTTCTAACAAGCTAAAATCTATATGAAAATAAGTAAATTGAAACATTAATTTCTATGGTCAAGGTCCAAGAATGTCCTTAAATATTTTAGATATTATTTTAAACACACACACACATATATATAGTACTAGGGGAATTGATAGTTGGGATGACACTGCGGAAGCATGGATCAGGGGTAAGTCAGTGTGTTTTGAACTCGTGAACTCTATTACAACATAACATCCCATCTCCAAGCCAATCACCAGTCAAGCTACACCACTGCAAGCTCCTACGACTAATATGTTATTTATATAACAACTTTTCAATTAATATCATAATTCTTAATAATGTTATTGTTTGTTTTAGATAATTGAAATGATCTTATTCTAAATAAATGTTAGTGAAAATATAAATCAAATAAATAATGATTCTATTACTCAAAATAAATGTTGTGATACATTTTGTAACATTTTTATTTAATTACACTGAGAGAAGCGAGGTGCTCTCAGCCTAGTATGGGGGAGATATTGTCACGTGAGTCACATTATGCTAGCCGACATATAAAAAAATATTATGTTAACGGACATAAATAAAAAAAAGAAATTATATTTTGGATTCATATATTTATATAGTGTCCACTTAATCCAAAATCATTTCACCAAATAATAAAACTAACTGAAAAGTAATTAAAAGATCAGTGTTAAACCCGAATTTACCACTAAAATGATCAAAATGTTTAAGGTGTAATTTATTATGAACATTTAAAATTTTAGATAAAAATAACTTACACCTAAAAAAATTGCATCCCTCTCAGTGCTTTCTAGATCCAGGTTTAAGATGGATCTATGCTGGTAGTAAATCACATGAATAAAATTGTATTATGTAATGGTGTGATACATGTTGTAACCTTATTATTTAATTGTATTCATGTGTTAGTCTTTCTATCTTTATAATTTTTATTGATTTTATATACTATAAGATAGATATAATTTTATTTTCCATTTTTTAATTTTTTAATAAAGTCTAAAGATTTTGTTTATTTGTTATGTCCTCTCTCATATCTATAAATAGCAAAGGTGTATTAATTATGTTTGTATCTTGCAATATTTGAAAAATTTTCCATAGTTATTAATATCTGTATTTTTTTATTTTTTATTTTTTAATTTGACAAAAGTAGCTTTAACTTCCCACAGTGCCGACAACCAAGTGATCTCAGCATATACTATAAGATAGATATAAAATTTAAAAAACTGAACTAATTCATATAAGATTTAAAAAACTAAACTAATAGATATGAAAGCATGAAGTTCATTGGACAAGGATATGGAAATATGTGAGAAAACCTATTAGTGCAAAGAGCTTCAATATATTGAGAAAAGTAGCTTCAAAATTTTCCATAGTTATTAATATCTGTATTTTTTTTTTTAAATTTTTTTTTATTTTTTAATTTGACAAAAGTAGCTTTAACTTCCCACAGTGCCGACAACCAAGTGATCTCAGCATATACTATAAGATAGATATAAAATTTAAAAAACTGAACTAATTCATATAAGATTTAAAAAACTAAACTAATACTATAAGTAGATATAAAATTTTAAAAACTGAACTAATACATATGAAAGCATGAAGTTCATTGGACAAGGATATGGAAATATGTGATGCTTGAAGCTGTATGAGCTCTATTTTCTCTATTAGTGCAAAGAGCTTCAATATATTGAGAAAACCTATGGCACTTCATTTCACTTCTTCCATTACGTGTAGTAACAAAGTTCTTATATATTAAGAAAGATATTTAAGAATTGATATAATATGTGATTTGATTTTTTTTAAAAGAATACATATTTTTAACAATTAGATCTAGATTTTTAATATAAATTTTAAAAAAATCAATTAATTACATAATAGCTTATCTTTTAATCTAAAATTTATGATTTCTTTTAAGAAAAATTATATATTCTAATAATTAAATCTACTCAATTAAAAGCATATTTTGATCACACTTAATAAAAAACATATTTGGATCATATTTTATTAAAATAAGTAAAATTGAATTATTAAAAGTTTTTTTTTTAAATGTAATAATTAAGAAAAATACTGTATTTGGAAAGATTTGATTTTTCTTTTTAACCATTGATAAATTTAAAATTAAAATAAATAAATTTAATTTAATAATTTTTTCTTCCAATATTTTTTTCAATTTTATTTTTATTTTATTTTTTCGATAAATGTGAATACTATATTTTTATATTTGAATATATGATTTTTACAGTCACCTTTTTGGTCTTTACATTCTTTATATTTTCATTTAAACATTTTTTTCACAAATTTAAACATTTTGTATAATGTTCACATTCTTAGTCTCTTTTAGTTTTGACATTTTTTATATTCTCATTCTAATCTTTTTCTTATTAATTATTTTGTCTTCACATTTTTTATATTTTCAGTCAAACTTTTTTCTCATAAATTTGGATATTTTGTGTAATGTTTACATTCATAATTTTTTTTTAATGTTGATATATTTTATATTCTCATTCCAATATTTTTCTTATAAATTTTAATATTTCAATATGTATGACCTTCATATTTATTGCTTTTTGGTTTTGACATCGTGTATATTTCCTTTCTAATTATTTTTTTCATAAATTTGGATATTTTGTTACTATATTTGAATATATATGATCTTAACATTCTTTGTTCTCTCCATCTGATGTATTCATTGTTCTCTCCATCTGATGTATATTTATTTATAATAAATATTTTTATTCTAATCTTTTTCTTATAAATTTAGATATTTTATTATTATATTTCAATATGCATGATCATCGTCTTCATTGTTCTCTTGATCTAGGTTGTATTTATTTATGATGCTGACAATAACAACTTTGCTGTTAATATATATTTAAAATTAAACAAAATAATTTTATTTGAGAATTTAAATTTTAACAATATTTTAAAATCATTAAACATTTTTCAATGTAAATGTAAATAAACATTTTTGAAAGTGAACTATGTAACTTTGATGGTCCAAGTTAAAAAATTGTTTTTAATATAAACTATTTAACAAATAAACATTTTTATATCATATTAGTCATAACTAACACTACTTGAAACTTTACTAACATCATCCAATATTAAAAATAACAAACTTCTTTAAGAGTTCCTTTGTAGGCTAATGTTAATCTACTTAGTTAGTATAGTTTACACTGAATGCATAAAGGTGGGTAACACTTTTTGGTCAAATTTGGCGATGAAAACCTAATTTTTTACTCATGTGCTAGATAGAAGCCCTCAAAACGCATATATGCCATGTGAATTTCGACTTGCAGTTAAAAAACAAATTGTAAAATATTATGTTGGCTTCCCAATGATTTTTTTTTTTAAATATTCCGATGTCATTCACTGTGTGAAATTTTGCATTTAATGAACTGTGTGACCTTAAAATTTTGAAGAAGTTAATAAATGGCTCGTGTCCAACCCCAATAATTCAATCTTACATTAATAATTAAAAATATATATATATGAGCATGATCTACACAAAATTTACTGTGGTTTGAATATTTTTTTGTTAATTTATTTCGCAATATACAATTATTTATTTTTTTTGAAATTGACCACATATGATTTCAGCATCATTTTATACATATGTGTGTCCATCCCAGCTTTTTTTTCACTGTTTTGAAAAATTGAAAAACCAAAGATACCCTTTTGAAAAGGACACGTCGATGTGTGGGCTGTGTATTTTTAAGAAATTTTTGGATGTGTATATCTTACCCTCCGGATTTTTCTTTGAGTTGCTTTGAAGTTGTTGTCTGGTTTTCTAAGTGTAAGTTTTAGAACTAACTAAAAAAAAAAACATATGAATGCCAAAATGCATGTGTGATATCTCAATGGATAGAGGATTCGGTGATGAATCTATCGGTATGAAGTCCGCTCAGTTGTGTGCCATGAATGGCAGGGTTTACACCCCTAGAAGACACAGAGAAACATTGATGTTCCTGTAAGAGAGCTAAATATCTATTTTTCAAGCCCTCAATCAAGGTATTTAAATACCTCGATCGAGGTTTTGTCGGAAGCTCGATCGAGGGTTTAATCAAACCCTCGATCGAGGGTTTCATTAACCCTCGATCGAGCTTCCAACAAAACCTCGATCGAGGTCCAGATTTTAAAAAAAATACAAAAATGTGCAGGAATGGACTTAGGCATTGATGGCATTAATGTCATTCCAACAACTCTCCGAGTCCTCATTTCCCACCCGAATTCCTAAACATAATTCTATATAAACATAAACATAATACATAAACATGTTACCAGTTTTATCTTTCACAATTGACTATCCTATTTGAAACAATTGTGTATTGTGTTTAGATATTGTTGTAGGTTTGAATTTTGATTGTTGATCTTGATCACAATGGGAAGCAAAAAGCATCGAAGTAAAATATCTTCTAAGAATCAAAGCGATATCGAAGAAATAAGAGAGAAAGATAGAGAAAGAAAGAGGAATAAAAGAGCAATCTTGAGAGGAGAAGAAGTTGCAAATCAACCTATACTTGGAGAATTAACTGTCATTTCTAACAATGTCATTAAATGGAGAATTAAATTTCATATTCATATATATAATTTCATTTTCCTAGTGATATAGTTCATATAATTTCATATTGCATAATATATACACAATTTCATAGTATATATATATGATAAATGGTTTAGAATGTAAATATAATTTTGTAATTAATTCATAAATTTATATACATGTTGTATCTGCATGCATGAATTCATATATATATGTATTCATAATTGTATGTAAATAGTATAATTTCATATTCCATATTCATATAATTTCATAAATTGCATGCTCATATATTCAATCTCATAATGTTCTAGTTTATAATTTTCATGATAAATTGTTTATAATTTAATTATAATTTTGTAAAATTGTAATTTTGTAATTAATTCATAAACTTATATACATTGTATGTGCATGTATGAATTCATATATATGTATTCATAATTGTATGTAAATTGTATAATTTCATATTCACATATTCATATTTAATTTCATATTGAATATTCTTATATATTCAATTTCATAATGTTCTAGTTCATAATTTATATATATATATATATATATACACATGTTAAATTATTTAGAATTTAATTATAATTTTGTAATTAATTCACAAACTTGTATACATTGTACATGTGCATGTATGAATTCATATATATGTAAATTCATAATTGTATGTAAATTGTATAATTTCATATATTTACATATTCATATATTTTCATAAATTGTGTATTCATATATTCAATTTCATAGTGTTCTAATTCATAATTAGTATATATATGTTAAATTGTTTAGAATTTAATTATAATGTTGTAAAATTTTAATTTTGTAATTAATTTATAAACTTATATACATTGTATGTGCATGTATATATACAACCTTCTAAAACAACTTATGTGTACATGTGAAATAATGGTATGTGTTGTGAAAGAATTGAAAAAAAATGTTTGACCACTACACTAAATTAAACATATATACAAAGTACGTGTATTATAGTATGAGTAGTTTTAGAGTTGTCCAATGAAATTAGAGAATGGTTGATGAATATATATAATTATATATAGTGCATAATATTCTAGCATAATATCTCTAGTTCTAAATGAATATGCATATAAAGCTTTATCATTGCACTTATTTTCTTCATCTTTTTGATAGCATTCTCTCTCATTTCCTCGATTTTAATATGATTTTAATTTCATATTCATATATGAGCATTTTCATAGTGTTCAAATTACAATTTTACATTACAGTATGATAATGATGATAATTACATTACAATTACAATTACATTACATTACAATCATGTACAAATGACTAAGAATCATATGGCTTTAAGCATTGACGACAATGACAATCTCAAAGAAAATCAACAATTACAATTACAATCACATTAACATGCATAAGCACCAACCTTACGTCAATGGGACAGTAAGGTATAGTAAATACAAATACAATTTTACATTACATTATGATAATGATGATAATTGCATGTTACAATTACAATTACAATTACACTAAACAATTGCAATTACAATCACAATTACAATTACATTATAATCATGTACAAATGACTAGGAATCATATGGCTCTAAGCATTGACATGACAATGATGATCTCAAAGAAAATCAACAATTACAATTAGAATCATAATTACAATTACAATCACATTACAATTTACTTAAGGTAAGGTAGAGTAACATATTTTACTTAATAACCTAATTTACTTAATAACATCCGGTTTGGGACATAAGTCGCATCCACAACAACTGTGGGAAGTACTTGGGCTTTTCCCTAAAACTCATTATGAGGAGTACCACAGGAACCCAGAAGTAGCTGGCCATTGAGAGAACCTACCAAGCGAAAAGGGCAACAACCCCTACCGGATTGACTAAATTCCCACCTATGAGGAAAACCAAAGAGATTTTGTTTGTGGCCAAGCGGTTAGGAGTTTTACCTGTGACGTGAAGTGAGGGGTACTGCCCCAATACTCAAGCCTGAGACAGCCTTGATGGCCGAGTGACTACCTTTGAACCATTAGGAAGCCGATGTAAACCGGGTTCCATATTCATCTCCAGTTACTACAATATGATAAGTAAAATAAAATGTTATTCTTGAGCTTGCATTTATTTGTATTTATTCCAAGAGCTTGTATTTATTTTTGAGTTTGTATTTATTTATTGCTAGATCATGTCCAGTCATCACAAGATCGTGCACCCTCTAATTTCTCAAGAGTAATTGGGAGTTTCAATGACGTTGGAATGGCTACTAATTGTTTAAGAGCGTTGGATGATGCCACTCAAGAAGAGTTCGAGAACCTGACCCCTGATCGGAAAATCATAGAGCATGTTAGTAACATAATCAAGTTGTACTTTGAACAACAATTAGTGATTACACAAGCTCAAATCCTACGTGGATTGATAAAACAAAAAAAAATTGAAATGTGCCACAAAGTTGTTGGGTTTTATGTTAAAAACAGAAATGCATGTGAGAATGTAACAACTGCACTATCTGCATTTGGAAAGTCAAGAAAAACTAATATCAACGTTGCACATAGGGAAATTACAACTGTTATTGTGGCATGAAGCACCTCAAGAAATTGAATGGTCGCAACAATGTCAAAGTTGCTCCATGTTTCAAGAAAAACATTGCACAAATACACTAAATTTAAGGTAAAGATAGATGAAAACGATGAAGCTACTTGTTGGGATATTATATGTAGAGAAGCATACAAAGACAGGATGGGAGAGAGCATCAAAGAGAAGGTGATAGAGTATTGGGTTGGGACAACCATTCTCGTGCTATACCATATCAAAAACATGTCCTATGACAACATTTTGGCAGAGGCATTTATAAGGAGCATTGCAAGCATGTTATGGAGATGATAGGAGTTGCTTTGTTCGAGGAATTCAAAGAATCAAATCTTGGTGTGCAGATGTCATTTACCATGTTCAGTAAGTTGAAACCATGGTATATTAGGGCGAATACGATTCAAGACACTTGTTGTTGTCGATACCACGTTGAATTCCAATTATACTATGATACATTTGTGTATTTTTGCAAAAAACATTGGGATGGTGAACCAGCTCCTCACATAGTGCGAGATTTTATTTCTATGATACTGCAATAAGAATATTGAAAATGTGTTTTTCATTAAAAGGTGTGTAGGTGGAAGAAGATGCCATGAATGTGGTGATTTGGCATTGTTCCATAGGAAGTTTCCTATCGATCCAACACATCCTGGATTGTCAGATATCACAGTTAAGTGGAAGAGATATGAGTATGTCTCCATGAATCCATCATCTTCTTCACATGTTCCATCTAAGAGGATCGACTTGCTCGAGGATGATATTCCTATTTCAAACTTCATGGACAAGTTTCAAAGTCAGATTTACAAATACATTAAACACTCCCACAGGTCTAGGTGGAAAGCATTAGAATAAAAGTATTCTTGTGAGGTTTTTGAGCCAGGCACAATCCTATCAGTGGTAGAATTTGCTGAGAATTACACATTTGCTCCTCAGAGAGAGATACAAAGTGAGTATTATCACTCTAACCAGTTTTCCATCTTCGTACATGTATTGTATAGACATGCTCAAGCGAGCATTGATGGTAGGGATAACACTCCTTAGTCACGCGATGTGATCAAGGAATACCATTTTTATGTCAGTGATGATCGTGAACATGACACATTGTTTGTTCAACATTGCTTTGGGCTGATTTATGATTCATTCAAAAAGAATGGGGTGTCATTTACAGAACACTGGATTTGGTCAGATGGGTGTGCGTGGTAGTTCAAATCAGCATGATCATTTTATTGTTTGAGTCCTCTTCACAAAGAGATAGGTTTTCGACACACCTAGAGGTTTTTTGAAATGGGCCACGGAAAGGGTGAACATGACGACGCGGGTGCATACGTGAAACGGGTACTTCGGAGGTACCAAATGAGTCATAGTGCATCTCAACTCAAGTGCTCAGCAGAAGTAGTTGATTGGTGCACACAATATTTGGGTCACCAAGGTCATAAACAAGCAAGGCCGGTGTGCAGGTAGGAACAACAACTTAAATGGAATTTACTAATATGTGTTTGTATTATTATATATATATAAATATGATGTTTTTTATTCGATGTAGGTTTTTTTGGGATGTTTCCCTTGGCGATGTGAAAAGATCCATGCCATGGTATTGCGAGACCATACCTTGTAAGAGAGAACTACATTGAGTTCGTAGTAAATAATGGGCGACATATTTTCCATTGAAACAAGGAAGTATGCGTGTTTCTGTGAGTTCTGCATTGACGCCAATGGACTGGGGCTTGATCATTGTGTGAACGATGAATATGTCAAAAAATGGAAATATGTCCCTCTTAATCCAAGGGGGCCACATCCAATTTCAACGTGGCAAGAGATGCACACTGATGAGGCAGTGGTTTCACTAGATCATGATCGGGTTTCTAATTTGGTTAAGCAAGGTACATGATAGTTGATTGAATGTTTAAACCTCTAGTATTGTACACATGCATATATATATTTAAGATTTGTTTAATATTTGAAAATCTTGATGCAGGTGATGTATTTGTTGTAATTGCACCACCAGGAAATGACGAGCATGTGGCATACTTTTTGATGTGGTGTACACAAATCAAAACCAGGTTGGTGCGACCCTATGTCGATGGATATTTCACGTACCAAGTTGGTGACCTAGTTGTGATGGGACACTTTTTTGAAAAAGTGAGAAGAAAATGTGACTATATTATTTACAGAGATTTCATGCCTGAATATATATCTTGTCAGTACAGTCATTTGGTGGTGGCAGCTCGGATACAGCTCATTGAAATCAAGGTGAAGAGGGGTGAACCAAAGCGATGGAAGATGTCAATAGCTGACCATGATCATATTATGGAGACGTGCATTCCTATAACCCATTGGCAAGATGAATGAA
>LPNX010872654.1:0-16807 GCA_001517045.1 Pseudotsuga menziesii | reverse complement strand
GCATACACATACATCAAAGGAGGCTTAAAACATGTAGAGCTAACTAGATGCACTACTATAATGCAAGGATCAAACATCATACATTTTCATTATATGTTCCCTAGCATAGCTGATCGAGGCATATTTAGGTGATAGCCGACCGTATATAAAATGCCAATTAACATTTATGAGAATTGGACTTTCTAGTCCCTATTCTGGCATTCAGGGTTAGGATCTCCAATTATTTTCTCGATTCAATAGAGGGTTCGATCTGTAGAAATGGCGCTGAAGTTTGTGAACAAGAAAGGATGGCACACTGGGATCCTTCGCAACATCGAAAACGTATGGAAAGCCGAATAGAAACACGAATCCAAACAGAAGAAACTGGAAGAATTAAGAAAACGGATTCAGGACGAACGCGAACAGAGTGAATTCCGTCAATTACAGGAATAGGCCGGTCTCATTCCATAAGTGTTCTGCCAATTTACCCTATTTTTTTCCTGCTAGCTTTGCAGATTTCATTTTTTATTAATTGGGTTTAATTTCCTTAAATTCTGCATTTTTTAGTAGTTCTGGCTTGTTGTTTTTAGTTCTGTCTAGGCACATAGGGTTCTTAGGGTTTTGATTTCCATAGTTTCGATTCCAGTAAATAGGAACTTTTGGAGTTTCTATATGATTCTCGACTGGCCATGGGTAGAAGCAATTCTGCAACTTCTTGCTGGGTAAGCCGGTGGAGCCACAGAAGAATGAGATGGAGAATGAACTGAGCAACCAATACCCAACCTCCAAGTAGAGCACTCCAATAAGATGGTCTACAAGGAAACCATTTAAATCCTAAAGCTAGGGTTTGACTCCCCTAGATAGCCTCCCATTGAGAAATTCCCTCCATGAAGCACTTGACAAATCCTTCAAAAGATGGAATGACCTCCTTGAGAGCGATGGAAAGGCGTCTCCAAATGGAAACACTCCAAGGAAGAGTGGTCTCTAAGCAAGGGGTGAAGTCTAATACTAGGGTTTTGACCCCTAGATCTTCTCAAAAACTATACAAAACAGCCCTAAAGTGGATGGCTCCGATAGATGCATGAAGTGATGAATAGGATCTTTCCAATGTGGAATGATCAACCTCAAAGTCATGAAGAAGTGCACCAAAAACCCTCCAATATTTGCAGACTAATCAAGAATAGGCCTCCCAAGAGGGACGTTTCCATCAAATTTGAGGACTACGGCATTTTAAGGTGGACTCCCTCCCTCAAATCAACACCCAAAGCTGAACACTCCTCCTGCCAAGTTGGAGAATGACTCCAAAAGGTTGATGACCTACCTAAGCAAGGCATGAAAGTGGTGAAAACGTCAAACAATATAAAATCCTTGAGTGCTAAAGACCTCAAATAGGTTAGAGCACTCTCCAAGATAAGATGATCCATGCTGAGAAACTCTGCTGAGAATAATCTGCTGTCACATAATCTGCCTTTGGCCTCAATACTACTCGAAACCCTGCTCAATGTAACCCTTGATTATGAGTTCTACACTAGAATCCGTTCCTCGTAAACCCTCCACAGTTCTTTCAAGACATTCTACATTGGTCTATGAAGGAAACAAATCCAATATTTGGCAACAGATCTGATTCAAAAAACAAAACAAAAATAGATCAACAATTATGTGGTTCTGAAGTGATTCACATGTAGGTGTCGTTATGACCTTATGCAATTCCGGTTTCTTTGATTGAAACTAAACTGGGGTGGAGTGGATTGAAATGTGTGGAACTAGAGTGAACTAGATTGAACTCCCAGCAAAACCGAGGATAACTAAAGCTGTAGTAAATTCAACAGTAGCAACCCAAGTAGGGTGCACTCCTCCAAGTGTAAAAGTGATCAAGTGGGGACCACCATGGAAAGCTAGGGATCCTTCTCAAAGAATACATCCTCATGTCTTGAACAACTACACCTTAGTCAACAAGTCACCGTAGGAAATAAGGAGCACACTTCTTGAACAACTGCACCTTTTGCCATCATTGTTGTCATTTTGTTCCTGTAGTTTTTACACTAACATAAATAATAGGTTTACTATTCTGTTGAGAGTGTGTTTTGAATCAGAGGAAACAAGCACAATGATTATCTCTTGTGTGCATACTGCATACCAATAGAGGAAATTGCCATGTTTTGTTCAGGTTGAATGCAATGAGAGGTTGCATCTATTTGCATTTTCCGATTATGTGCTTTTATATGTTGGCATGCATAGGTTTTACCGGTGCTGGGATGGGGTTCTATGTAGGAGAGGATAGAAATATATGCCCGTAAATGTTTTGGACACTTGTGCAGGTTGCGTGAGAGATAGTTCTTTATTCTCTTATGCAAGGAATGGATATAAGAGCATAGTTTTTATAGATTTGGAATGTTTGCATTTGCACAACTGTGCACACAAATTCGGGGGAAAAAGGTCCTTGATAAGTATCTTTGTGTGTATCCTGTTAATTTTGATATTTTCTTGCTTTGCTTTGTTTGCAGACTTGTCCGTTGTTACTTTGGGTTTTTACCAAGGTATGTGAAAAGTACTTTATTTTAAGCATTTATTGGATAAATAAGTTCCTAGAGCTCTCAGGTTTGTCTGTTTAAACTCAGTGTCCAAGGTGTCATACGTTTTGGTTTTTAGGAAAATGCTCTTAGCCAGAGTCTTAATGTCCTGGACCCTAGTTAGCTTGCCAGTTCTGTATTTTATAATACATCTATGAAATGAATTGAATGCTCATAGAGAACACATTTAGTTAATAATTTGAGGTGATGAGTTTGTAAGATGCATCCCAGCTTCTTCTAATAACTGTGGAGCAACCAGCATGTTTTTATAGACATGAAATAATCCATGCAATGCTTTATATGTTGCATACAAATAAATTTTATGTTTTGGTTCTCTCTAAGCTCATGGGAGAGAAATGGAAAATTTGCCTTGTAAATCTCCCACCACCTTTCTGGTTGAAATATCAATGTTAACCCACACACCCTCTCCATCATATCGATCTTCTTCCCAAGGCCCTTTAAAAGAATAATAATTTGACTAATAACCAATGAAATACTAAGGGTTAAGCCCCATGTGGGATTTGTCTATGAGTTATCTTTTATCACTTTTGGGATGGTCGGCACAGGTTTGCATCTATGAATTAGGGAACATTGGCCGATATACTTCTGTGCTTCACAAGTCCATTCCCTTGTTTATCAAGAAAATCAGATTTCACTCATTGAGCCAATCTAATTGTTCTTAAAACATATAAATTATTCATCTGTAGCTCCCACCAGAGTTTCACCTAGTGCAAAGTTTATCCACATATTTCTAGAGTGTTGTGTCAATGGGATGTGATTTGTTGCTTTTTCTGTAGCACCGCATCTCTCTCCATATTTGCTCCTCACTTTTCTGCTACCCAACCAAGGAAAATGGAGCCATTTGGTTCCTTGGAGAAGACAAGAAAAAAATTCTGATTTTCTTGTGCCCAAGCAAACAATTGAGAAGTTCATCTTCTCTCGTGCTTTCCAAGTTGCAAAAACAGCCCCTTACCCATCTGTAATACAATATACCCTCTTATAGCTTCTAGGTGCTTGCAAAACTTGCTACTGCAATCTCCAATTGCAAAGGATGGGCCACCTCAATTCCCCCTAATGCATCTCTTGCTCTGAAAAATTGCTCAATTGTATACAAAAACCCTCAACAAAGAGGGTAGAAGAGACCACAGATGCACTCCCTGGATGAACATGTGATGGGAAACCATGCAATGAGGAGCTCAGAAAAAGTTTGTTCAGGTTCCCTATGTTTTCTTTGCTCACAATTCCTCTAAACTTTGTCAGAGTTCCAAGTACAGACTCTATAAGCTTAAAGTTAGCTCCTAGCTTCCCCAACAACTCTTCCTGCTTTGTTATGTCATAACCTGCTTGAAGCAGCAAATTTAGTGAATACAGTGCATCATCTTCGCATTCTTTTCCATCAAGAACAAAAAGCACAGCTTTTCGCAGTGCCCCGACATGCATGCTCAAAAGGGATGTCAATATTTTCAGCAAAATGCTTCTCTGCCATTTTGATTTTTTCAAATGCATTTGAAGAATGAAAAGCCATGAGAAGAACTTCCAAATGAAATAGGGATGGAAGACTTGCACAAACTTCTTGGATATTTAAGCACCCTGAATATGTAGCTTTCACTTTCTCAACAATAAAACCAGTGTAGCCTTTGCAGACTGCTATAGGTGACTGAATATGCTCATGACAGTCCATATTTTTTAAGATCCATGGTTGTTCCTCATGAAAGTCACCCAAAGAAGTGCCCATATTTGTTGTAGGTGACTGTGTTTTACCACTTTTAGGGCCGTTGTGTGAAAATATGCCGCAAAATGCCCCTTTGAAGGTTGGTTTACGGATAATAAGTGTACAAATCAAGGTTAAACAAACTTGATGTTTATTGATTATTTTAGATTCATTATACTGTTGTTTTGATGCAAACTGCTAATCCATTGTTTATCTCACAGAGGCTACCGTCGTTGAGTATTTAAAGACAATTTTATTGCAGAAGGAACAGTCAAGTTGTCTTGGATGGCCTTGTCACAGTCTAAAACTTCTTGAGTCTTAGTTGAGGCTAAGTTTCATGAAAGATTCCCCATTTATACAGAAGGAACAGTCTTATCAATTTGCAATTCTCCCACCTGCCTAACTAGTTTGATGTCTGCTACAGACTTACAACCTAACACTAAAGCTCTAACCCTGGAAATTATTTGAAAAGGAGGATTGTATTCTACTTAAAAAATGATGTAATTCCTTGCGGCTAGATCTCCCAGCAAATGATACATGGAAGTGCTTTTAACTCTTAATTCTTTTTGTCAAACCATTTTTTCAAATATTCATCTATAGAATTACTATTCCAATCATTCTGAACACCAGTGAGGGAAACTCCACATAAAAGACATATACTTGGACCCTAGCTAGCCTTCTTTTGGATGTTTTCTTAAGTCAACTTAACTTTTTAAGGATGTGTGATTCGATCAATAGTTCGGTCAGACATTGCAATATCGTTGGAATTTTTTTGCATGTGCTAATGGTACTTCTTTTGTTGTTCAGAGTTTGTAAGTGTTGTCACTAGAATTGTGCATAGCTCTTATACATGTGATATTTTTCTGTTTCAATAGAAGTTTCTTGTTTTATCTGTTGGATGATTTGCTAAATGACAGTTGTTTCCTTGTGTCTTGTAAATGAAAGTTAAATCTTTATTTTGCATTTATGTTCATGCAGTGCCCGTATATGGACTTGCAATTTCAATGTGAATGATATAGATGATCCACACACTCTTCCCAATGCTGATATTATTGCAGGACCAATTCTTTTTGGTCATAATGCTCGAATTTGGGATTGCTACATCTCTGATAATGTAAGTATCTACCTTTTCTTTCTCTGTTGTTATATTTTTACACTTACTCTGCTGGGCTACATTGAGAGCATAATGGCTGTACTGTATAACTTGACATACCAAATTTTCCTGTCAGTATGTTAATATGGGATATTGATGGAGGACTAACTGAAGATAACTGTTTGGGCTATGACTGTTTGATACTATTCTTGGATTTGTGATGAAATTAATAAATGGTTTATAGTTTTCTTTAGAAGACCGAGAACTTGTGGGGTGTTTTGAAGACAATTTACAAGTGTGTGAAAGAGAATAGGGATTGAGTTGCAAATTTCCCTTCAGAAAGCCTCAGTTGTAACAAGTTGTTGGTAGTGAGCTACAAGGCATTACCTGGCAGGTGAATGGCACCAAGAGGAGTCAAATCCGTGCAAGCTGGGATCTCTTTATCCTTCATTGGGAGAGGAGTTGGAATCTAGGATTTCTTCTCAAAGTATCCTAGAGTGAATACCAGGATGCTAGGTCTTTTCTGAAGTTTTCTTAAGCATAGTAGCAGGAAAAGGAGTAAAGAAGAACTTTTTGTGATGGCAATGTAAAATCCCAAATTAAATTCTTGCTTACCACCTGAATTTTCATTTATTGCTCAAAGCAAATGCCACCAATGATAAGCAGTATACTCCACAAGGACCAATTCATGTGCTGAGACATCTGTGATGCAGGGATAAGTTCTATCAATGATTTTCTATTTCCTTTGTAAGTTTTTGGTTGTCATTGTTCCAAATACTAGAATTCTCAATGCCATTATTTTTGTTATACAAGATAAAGTTTGATGTGAGGAAGGTTCCATTCAAAACTAAGTCAGGAAAATGCTACAGTAATTTGCTCCACCATTATGAGCAAGTGCACTTCTTTCAAGTCCAAGGACCCTTGGTTCCTCCTCCAGGTATGCTGGTATAAGTCATACGATATTGCTTCAGTTTGAAAATATACCTTGTTTGGGTTGAAAATATTGCTTCAGTTTGAAAATAACAAATTCAATTTCATAGTTGTTATATAAGAAGCAAATAGACATATGCATACTTCATTCATATACAAACAAATAATTCATTGAAGCTCTGTTTTGGAGCAAGGACATTCCAAGGGATGAATTGCTTGGCAGTGCTTTGCTACTGAGTGGAAATAACTTAATGGCACCTCCAATTCTGAGTGTAATTTTCAATTCACAATAGTACCTCTTTGTATGTGGATATAGCGGTTTACTATTATATAAAAAAATGAAGAATTAAAGTGTCATGCCTTAAGAAGACTGGTCTGATGTGCAAATATATTTTACCTTTCAAGCTCTTCTTTTCTAGGCTGCACTTAAGTTGGTTATTTTAGTTTTTGGTTCTTAATCTTTGTTTTAAGCTAGCAGAAACAGTGCTTATAGATAATATTGGAGAGATCATATACAAGTTACAACTAAGCTGTGTGATGCAGGCAAAGAGGTAAAATTTTTGAAATATGTAAAGTACTGAAACTTGCATTTTCAAAACTGTAGGAAACAAGAAAGCTATGGAAACATCAATAAGTTTTCTTTAACTAAGTGCCAAGCAAGAACCACCGATGAAGAGGTGTACACTTCATATACTTTATAGGAGTGTGTGACCACCTAGCCTGACTTAATGGTCATCATGGCTGCCGCTGTTTAACGCTTCCCTTACAGGGATGTGTTTGTCAATGAAGGGGAAACATGTCACTTTTTTGAGGATTTGATATTAGAACATGAACTTGTGATTTTTATTGTCATACAGTAGATTGGTTACGATTACTGAAACACTTTTTAGCTTTTATATACAAAACATTATGAATCAGGCTACTTCACAGAGAATATACTATTATGGGCTGAAGGCAGAGATAATTGGATGCCACTAACCAAATATAACCAAATAGATGTCAATGAATTTGAAGGCTATGGTACTGGAGTAAAATCTAGTTCAGTTACTGTGCCATTTTATGCCACGAAAAAAGTTGCATCATGTTTCTTAGAAGTTTCTGTGATGATGGAATGCCCCTTTGAATATGGGAGAGTTTTATTAAATAGATTTCAGGCCGGTCCTAAAGGGGAACTTGTTTCACTATCTAATGTGGAAAAAATTGATCTAGTTGCATCTGTTGAAAAGAGATCAAACACGTAAGCTGGAATTTGTGCTAGTGCATTTTAATGTGCATTTTAAGCAAACCTCCCATCCTCTACCTTCAGAACTTGATTTACTAGGTGTTCTTCAAGTTCGATGGATAAGGCATGCCTCACAAGAAGTTCATGTAACAGGTAAAGCATGCTCTGTGAAAATGTTCAAGGAAGTGTTTTTCATAGGACATATCTAAAACACCAGCCCCCTCCATTCTTTCATCAACTGAAAGCTGTGGCTATAGCATTCATAAAAGAGCACTGACATCTTCTTCATTAAGTTGGTGACAGGCTTCTTTGTAAATAGAAGAATGCCAATCTGGAGAAAAAATGCACTCTTTAATAAAACTAGGCACTTCAACAGCTCCTTGTAAAGGAATATTACTGGAGTCAGAAACACTGTCATTTGCAGAGCAGGGCTGTTCATGTCCATCAAATATGAGTACTACTTTCCTGCTAGCCTCTGAAAATAGATCTCCAAAGAGAGAATCATC
Organism: Pseudotsuga menziesii; assembly: GCA_001517045.1. NCBI lineage: Eukaryota > Viridiplantae > Streptophyta > Pinopsida > Pinales > Pinaceae > Pseudotsuga > Pseudotsuga menziesii. Next base: position 8,796 of record LPNX010872654.1, on the reverse strand, counting down.
TTCATGCCCGCTTGTATATTCTGCATCATTTACTCCTAGCCCATCCTTGCTAGCAGTTAGCCATGACTTTCCCGTGCTTTTAATCCGTGGTTTTAGTGGTATTTGTTTCAAATTTTCTTTTTATCCACATAGCACTCTATTTTTCTTCATCACAAAGTATAATATGAAGCCCTGCGAGTTTTTAAGGACATGGTTTCTATTGTATATGAATAATTTTTACAGCATCCGTATTTGAACAAAATTGACCTGACTTATATTTGTGAGAGTTGATATTCATGTGTTGTGTCATTGCAGTTATGCTAAGTGTGATCTGTCGAAAAATTGGAACAACTTTCATCTCAATACATTGTTTTAAAGGTCTATACATAAAATATGGACTAAACTCTTACCTTTCTCTATAGGTCACATTGGAGGAGGCAAGGGACCAGTGTAAACTTCCTTGGATGTGTGAAGCAGTCGATAAGTTTGAGGGTTATATTCTCTGAAGTAGAGATGTCTCAAATTCCTCATGTGAATTTACCTCGGATTCTTTGTCGCAGTTCTCAGATGAACATTCACAACAGTGTATAGAAAATTCAAAGTGTGAGGAAATGGATTCTAGATGTGTAGATGTTGTTAGTTATGATGAGCGTCCAATTAGTCCCATAGAGGATATTCCCCATCTAATTAAGGAAAGTGTGAGTTCATCCTCTGATGAATAAGTCCACTTGTACGTCCTCATAAACTGTTTTGTGCAAGTGTAAACTATAAAGCCTTTAGATTTTGAATGAAATTGCAAGTCTTAAATGTCTGTCTCATTCTTGCTTCCTAATTATGCCATGATATTACTTAACTTTAATAATGCTATGATATTGCTTTCCAGATTAAGTGATTTAAGAATGATTCCAACCTACCTAGGAATAATTTGATAACTTTGGTTAGTAAAATATATGTATAAGAATTAGCAAAAAAAAATTTAAATTTTTTTTTTAAATTTCCATAAGCGTCGCTTAAGCGACGGTTTCATATGTCGCTTTTCTGACGCTTATTCTAGATATCAATCGTTTATCCGACGGTTCTATCTGTCTCTTTTTCGACGCTTATTTTAATATACATCGCTTATGCGACAGTTCTCGATGTCGCTTTTCCAACACTTATTCTTAATATCTGTCGCTTATCCGACGGTACTTCTGTCGCTTAACCAACGGCATGAAGGTTATTTTCTTAAAAAACTTTCACTACCGTCGAAGATATTCCGTCGCTTAACCAACGCTTTAAATTTAACCGACGATTACTTAGGTGTAACTTAACCGGCGGTTAATTAGGTGTCGAAAAACCGACAACAAGTTTCAGACGCTTAAAAAAAATTCAAAGTGTCGTACATGCGACAGGGAAGTGTCGAAAATCCGACATGACGGCCGTCGGATTTTTGGTCAAAATGTAGTAGTGTTACCTTATAAATTGTCTTGGACATGAATTTTCAATGCATTCCATAAATGGAAAAATCCCTTTGCTATTGCTGGCACCTACGGGAGTAGCTGCGTTCAACATACGGGCCAAAACGATTCACTTAGCCCTTAGAATCCCTATTAAAGACTTCAAATCTTTACAGGGACAATCATTTTCTGTATTTCAAGAGGAAATGTGATATGTCACACACATTTTAATTGATGAAATGAGTTTCCTTGGGCCAAGGTTATTCATACAAATTGATTCACGTCTTCGAGAGGCATTTCCTGAAAAAAGGTCAGTTCCTTTTGGTGGGAGATCAATGATTCTTGTTGGAGATCTTGGGCACTTGCCTCCTATCAAAGATAAAGCATTGTACGTAAGAAACACAGTTGGCAGGGTGTTATGGAAAGATTTCAGAAAGGTTGTTACATTGGACACGATATTTCGTCAACAAGGCACAGATCCAAATCAAGTCAAATTTAAGAGGTTGCTAACCAACATCAGAAATGAAAACCCAATAGTGGATGATTGGAATCTTTTAATTTCACGAACATATGCAAATATGGATGGTACTGAAAGTAATACTTTCACTTCAAAAATCCATTTGTTTCCTACGAACAACTTGGTGAATGTACATAATCGATGCATGCTAAAGTCACTTGGAATTCCTATAGCACATTGCGTTGGTGAACATACGAAGAATAAAGATTTTTCTGATGCCGATGATGACCAGCTTCAACAAGAAGTGCTTTTATGTCCTGGTCAATGAGTGATGTTGACGTGTAACTTGTGGGTGGAAGAAGGGTTGGTAAATGGAGCACTTGGGATAGTCGTAAACATCTTTTTCTCTGATGGATCCAAACCACCACAACTGGGAATGTATGCTACGGTCTCATTTGATGATTACATTGGTTTACCATGGGACATCGGATATCCCAAAATTGTTCCAATAACACCTATTTCTAGAGGAAATCGCAAGCAAATCCCAGTGCGTATGGCTTGGGCTCTTACCATACAAAAATCGCAAGGTTTGACTTTATAAAGGGCAACCATTGATATCGGTATTGCAGAGAGGCAAGGTTTAACTTTCACAGCACTTTCAAGGGTAAAATCTATTGATGGTCTACGAATATCTCCGCCGTTTACATTTGAAAGGTATTCAAAAATGGCGAAAAGTGCATATGCTACAATAAAAAAAAAAAGAAGAACAACGGTTGGAATCCATTTCAGCTTAAAGATCACAACTATCAGGTTATTAGGCAACTTGATTGTTTATTGTATAGATATTTGTATTGACATGTTTCATTGTTATTATTTGAATTCGTAGGAAGAAATATAGATTGCAAGAGGACAATCCAATTTACAAACTAACATAGTTTAATCTCTATTTATTCATTGTCTTTTCATATAGTTGTCAAGAATAAGACTTGTTCCTGTATGTTACCATACACTTTTTCAATATGTTCAATTACAGTTCATTTGACAAGCATTTGTTAAACTCTATTGTGACATAAAAACATAGTTATCTATTTTCTTTTTCATATGATCCTCACAACTAAATGAATTTTTTTTTAATCTTGTTTTATCGACTAAATGTGAATGTACTGATGAAATGTGCCAGAAAAAAGAGTATTGAATGATAGATTACGTGATGGCATGCCAATGATTTTGACATATATAACCATGACCATGCATGTTACCATTTTATGCAACTTAAGTTTTTGTTGTATTGTATGATTTAATTGTTATTGATATCTTAGAGTTTTAGTGCTTATGCCACATTTCCCCCAATGTTTTTATTTTTCAGATCTTTGCCTCCAATCCACATAAACATGGATGTAAAAAATATCCCTCATCGTCCAACAGTATGCATCAGACACCTGATAGATGAACGAAGGTTGAGGCGTCGATTTCAGATACATGTTCTACATCCTGGAAGAGGAAACCTTACCAAACCAGAAATTCAAAAGGAGATAGGGAAGAAATTTGGTATTAATGGTACACAACAAATATTTATTTATGGTTTTCGTACTTATGGACAAAGATCTTCAGGTTTTGGGTTGGTATATGACAAGCTTGAGGATGCAATAAAATATGAGCCTAACCACAGATTGGTGATGAACGGAATTCGTGATCTTGGCAAGAAAACCCAAAAAAATACTGAAAAAAAAGCAAAGAAAATTCGTGGTGTCATGCCCAGAAAAAAAAAAGTTGTTGAGCCACTGTCATCACCATCTACATAAAAAAAATAGTGAGAGTCCCTTTTCTAGTTTCAATTCACATCATTGTATTTATTCAGTCTATCGTTGCATACAATTATCTAAATGTGTTGAAGATATTTTATAATTTTGAATAATATTTTGAATTTTGCTCTGTTCCTAAATAATATGTTGTCGACCTATATCTTGTTTATAAGTAGTTTCAATAACTTTGTGTGTTGGTTCTAATAAATTATTTTTATGATTTGTTATGTTTCTGCTGCAATATGGTAATGTTGGTTGCTGGATTTTTTGACATGATGCCATTAATTAAACGTTTTTGTAGTAGTTGGGTTTATTTTTGTTTTGAATTTATTTTCGCATTCTGAAATCGATGAGGGGATGTCTTCGATTCTCATGTTCATTGGTGCTTCTGGTGTCTTATGCCATTCGCTCATGGTTGTGTTCTACTTTGTCCGTGTTGAGCAAAAAAATTATATTTATCATTTACTATGTTTCTGTTCGTAAGAACTATGTATATTTAATTTTACTTATGAGTAGCTTAAATAGCTTTGTGTGTTCATTCAAATATGTTATTTTTATGATTTGTTATCTTTCTGTTGGAATATGGTAATGTTGTTTGCTCGATTTTTGTTGCATGATGCCATTAATTAAATTGTTTTGTAGTAGTTGGGTTTATTTTTGAAATTCTATATTGATGTGCAAGAATGTTGAAATTCCATTCATATACTATGATTTGGAAACTTGCAGTCTTACTCATTTAGTAGTTGATGAAAGATCATCACTTCCAAATCACCGTCTACCCTTGCTAGCGAACAATGAATCCAGTATCATGTATAAGAATTGATTCCATTAATTAAATTGTTTTGTAGTAGTTGGGTTCACTTTTATTTAGAATTTCTTTTTGCATTCTTAAATCGATGTAAGAAATATATTGGATTCTGATGTTCATTGTTGCCTATGGTGTCTTCTGACATTGCTTCATGGTTATGTTATACTATGTCTGTGTTATGGAAAGAAACTAATTTTATAATTTATTATGTTTCGGTTGGTAATAACTATGTATTTTTAATGTTATTTATAAGTAGTTTAAATATCTTTGTGTGCTTGTTGAAAGAAATTTCTTTTTTGATTTGTTATGTTTCTATTGCAATATGGTAATGTTGGTTGCTGGATTTTTGTTACATGATGCCATTCATTAAAATGTTTTGTAGTAGTTGTGTTTCTTTTTATTTTGATATTCTTTTTTCATTCTGAAATCGATGAAGGGTTATCTTGGATTCTGATGTTCATTGGTGCTTATGGTGTCGTGTGACAATGGTTCATGGTTATGTTCTACTATGACTGTGTTATGCAAAGAAATTATTTTTATAATTTATTATGTTTCTATTGATAATAACTATGTATTTTTTATGTATTTATTTAGTTAATTGCAAATGGATCCGAGCATTTGGAGTTTACTCCCACTGGAGTTTCTAGCAATCATTCTCCTATGGGTGCCATTTTCAACATTGGTTCATTTGCGATCAATCTCTAAACATTGTGAAGAGCTATTGTCTAGGCCATTTTTTGTTAGTGCTTGGAAAAATAACAATATAACAGAAACTGGCCTTTTAATTGAACTATTGGGATAGCATCAAAACCATTTTGCATATAAGTTTATCAATCGTACAGGACATACATCCTTGTTGCATGTCCCTCATCTGGAAAATAGATATACGATTGAATGTACAGTTGGTTCAATTATTTTTCTCTCAAAATATTGTCCTGTATGAGGGCATAAGGATTATTACATCGCAAATCCATTCATAAAGCGTTTCTCAAATATAGGAATTATTGATATAGGAGACTATGGTTTCTTTTCTCTAATAGCCAACATTGGTCAACAAAAACATGGATGGATACTTTACGCCATAAGCGTACTGTACATGGTCCTAAATTTTTTATCTGTAGCAATGTCCACAGAGTTTGGAGAGAAAAAATCGGTGCTTATGGTGAACCTACTGCTCCTAAAGATGTTGTTTTTTATAAGGGAAAAATTTATTGGTTGCATGTGAAAATAATTTCTGAAGAATGTGCCTCATATGTGTACAGAATGTACTCCATGGACATTGAAATGAATATATGGGGTATGCATTCAGTTTACACATGACGTAGGAAATGATCTATGTGTTTGACCTTACACTGTAACCAATTGGTATGTCTTGTGAATGATGGTTTTACAAGTATATGGTGCATAGATGAAATCCAAGATTTCAAACGTGGTCAACATTGCGTTCAACAAACATATAGTCACTTCGAGGACGGTAGAGGGTTAAGATGGACCCTTTTACAAGGTATGACGAGAAATATAAATATACATTGTTCAGACTATCTACCATTTCGATCAGTTGGAACTTCTATATTGATGTGCAAGAATGTTGAAATTCCATTCATATACTATGATTTGGAAACTTGCAGTGTTACTCATTTAGCAGTTGATGGAAGATCCTCTCTTCCAAATAAACGTCTACCATTTCCAGCAAACAATCAATGCAGTAACATTATCATGTATAAGAATTTCTTTCCTTTAACTCCCAACATGGTTTTCTTCAATGATTTACTCCCATTCCCTCCGACATTGTTGCAGTCCCTGTAGGATTTTGGCATGTAATTCAATAGGTTTATTCATCTTTGTAAACAAAACATTGTTTTAGTTTTAGCAGTATGTGCAAATTTTGGTATGTTCTGGTTTTAAATAAAAAATGGATTCATTTCATGAAGCTTTTTATAAAGGATATGGAAATTTCAATTAGCTATATTTCAGTTTTTGCTTCAAATCAATATTTTTATTTCTTTTGATCTTAAAATAAACAGATTTATGTACTCTATAACATCAAAATTTATTGGCTATATCAAGATTTTAATGGAAACTATATTTTACATCTTTTGAATAGTACAACTAATATTACATATCTTGCCCTCATACACTAAAAGTATTTTATCTATTCTGTTGATAGTTACACTAATATATGATCTCGTGTCCTTCTATATTAATAAAAATAATGCAGTTAAAATGTAAACATTGCAAGTAAACCAATAATCTTCAATACATTCACATAGAGATTGCACTAACAACAAATGAATAAACAAGGCATTCGATCTCAACTTGGTATGGGAACAAACATTGCACATTAAAGAACACTAACTGATTTATGTACTGTATAACATCAAAATTTATTGGCTATATGGATAATTTAATGGAAACTATATTTTACATCTTTTAAATAGTACAACTAATATTACATATCTTGCCCTCATACACTAAAAGTATTTTATCAATTCTGTTGATAGTTACATTAATATATGATCTCCTATCCTTCTATATTAATAAAAATAATGTGGTTAAAATTTTACCATTCCAAATAAACCAATAATATCCAATAGAATCACACAGAGATTGCACTATCAACAAATGAACAAACAAGGCATTCGATCTGAACTTGGAATGGGAACCAACATTGCACATTAAAGAACACTTTTTTGCACTTGAAATAACAAAGAGATTCCATATTTGCTCCACAATTGACATTCACGCCTTCTTCAAATGAAAACAACATAACTAACGATCTTGTAGTTAATTATGACTTTCTATACACCGCATGTCAGAAGACACCATAAGCAGCAATGAACATCAGAATCCAAGATAGCCCTTCATTGATTTCAGAATGCAATAAGAAATTCAACAAAAAACTAAACCCACCTACTACAAAACAATTTAATGTATGGCATCATGTAACAAAAACCCAGTAACCATCATGGCCATACAACAATGTCACAATTCAACTTGATGCTCACTCACTATGATGATCCACCATAGGACTTCATACATTAAAAATATAATGCTCTTATGAAATTGCTTTTAATGTTGTAATGCAATGAACCACATTAATTAAAAAAACCATAATACAATATATTCATACAGAAACAACGCAATAATTTCACTACACCTAATCATTGTGCAACATTACAATGACTTACATATTGTCATACTACAACATTACTCAACATAGCCATAATGCAACATGGCAATTATGTCGCATTGTGACGTTTGTCACATGTTTTGTTACATTGGTGACATTCATCAAGGGTTGTGTCACATTGTGATATTCGCCAAGGGTTATGCCACATTGTAATAATGTCCAATATTTGACACATTAATAATGTCTATTTGGAATTCGATTTCAAATCAGTATGATAACATACATTGCCCATTAAAGAACACATTTTTTGCACTTGAAATAACAAAGATATTCCATAACTAACGATAAGGTAATTTATGATCACTTTCTGTACTAAGTTGACATAATGTCAAATGTTTTTCAACAATTTCATATATCAGTTTCTCAAATTACAATTTAAATAATCAATACAATATTTTACTTCATCAAGTAACAGTAGAAATAATATATGTAATTGTTGCAATTAAATTCCTAGATTCCCTCATTTTAACAATCCATACATTTATTTACATCATTTTCATGGACGCATTGCTTACTATTGTATTGAAGTTGTTACTTTTTGCATTTGTTTAAATTTTTAATTTTTTCATAGATATCACAAAACATAAAATATATGGAACTGAAACTGCTTAGAAAATAATTTAATTTCACATTAAATAAACATCAATTAAACAACTGTTGCACTATTAAAGTCTATGAAAACATCTCACTGTCTACAAAAACATCTCACTACAAACGTTGCAGATTATACAACAATTATTCCCACTTGAAATAACAAAGATATTCCATATTTGCTCCACAATTGACATCCATGCCTTGTTCAAATGAAACCAACATAATTAACGATCTTGTAATTTATGAAGACTTTCTATACACAGCATGTCACAAGACACCATAAGCAGCAATGAACACCAGAATCCAAGATAGCCCTTGATCGATTTCAGAATGCAATAAGAAATTCAAATTAAAACTAAAGCCAACTACTACAAAACAATTTAATTAATGGCATCATGTAACAAAAATCCAGTGACCATCATGCCCATGCAACAATGTCACAATTCAACTTGATGCTTACTCACTATCATGATCCACCATAGCACTTCATACATTAAACATATAATTCTCTTATGAAATTACTTTTAATG
>LPNX010872652.1:331937-381148 GCA_001517045.1 Pseudotsuga menziesii | reverse complement strand
TATGTGCATGTGTGATTTGATGGTTCGACAAAAAAATGAATAATCCCCAACAATGTAGAGTCATTTCTACATCACAAATTAATCGTTCAATGGATTAATTTGACTTTCACAGTATCATCCAAGAATCCATGAAATTCAGTAGATCAACGGTTGTGGTTAATTTACGCAAAAGGAGAAATGAAGATCCGCAAGTGTGAAGGAAATATCCGCAACCTACAACAGATCAACAGTTAGAAACAAGGCCAAAAAGAATCGACAATTCAAAAAAATTGAATAGTGAAAGCCAACTTTGGAAAAGTTGAGAGGAGAACCCACAATCTACAATCCGCATGTAGAAAGAACCGTTGTGGCCACAAAGTTGCAGAAGTTTGATTGTAAAATTTGGTGAATCTAAAATACGCAGCCCACAAATTGCCTAAAAGATCCTTGCAAAATGAATCTTGTGGAAAGAATCAGTTGCAGAAGGACTTACTTGCAGAAGGGAAAAATTCCAGAATAAAGGTTGTAGAAGGGGATTTTGATCAGTATATAGGCTGATTAAGAGAACTTTATGTCTCTTATTTTTCATTTTCCATCATTCCACGTGTACATTATCCTAGTTAATAATGTGAGATTGATCAGCAACATATTTTTTTAACAAAGATATATGGAAAGCATCATGAATTCTTAAATAAGGGGGTTAAGGCCAATTGATAAGCTACAGGCCCTATTCTAGCCAAGATTTTGAAAGGTCCCACATATTTGGGTGTAAGTTTTGCATAGATTCCCAATCTTAGCTTGATTTTTTTTTGTTTGAATCTCAAAAGTGCATGTTCTCCTACTTTATACTCTTTAGTTGTTCACTTCCTATCTGCATAAATCTTTTTTCTGTCTTGCGTCGTTTTTAAGTTTTGTCTAATTTGTCGTACTATTTCCTCNCATGTTCTCCTACTTTATACTCTTTAGTTGTTCACTTCCTATCTGCATAAATCTTTTTTCTGTCTTGCGTCGTTTTTAAGTTTTGTCTAATTTGTCGTACCATTTCCTCCATTTGTACTAACATATTTGGCCCTAAAGCCAATCTGTCCTCCAAATTACCCCAACTTTAAGGTACTTCACATCTCCTACCATACAACACCTCAAAAGGACTCATTTTGGCAGATTCCTGGTAATTATTGTTATATGCAAATTCTACCAGATGTATATAATCCTCCCATTTACCTAGGTACTTCACATCTCCTACCATACAACACCTCAAAAGGACTCATTTTGGCAGATTCCTGGTAATTATTGTTATATGCAAATTCTACCAGATGTATATAATCCTCCCATTTACCTAATTGATTCATCACATACATTCTCAACATAACTGATTCTCTTGCTTTGTCTTTCCATCTCTTTGTGGATGACAGGTTGTACTGAAGTTTAATTTTGTATCCATACCTTTAAATAATGAAATCCAAAATCTGGATGTAAATTTATCATCACGATTTGTGATCACTATTTTTTGTATGCCATGTAGTTTGAAAATTTCCTTCATGAAAATATCAACAATATTGACAACTCTATAAGTTGACTTTATAGGTATGAAATCAGATACTTTAGTTAAATTATCTACTACCACCATAATGGAATCATTCTTTCTTGTTCTTTGTTTTACGTAATCCTGTAATAAAATCCATAGTTATAGTTTCCCATTTCCATTTAGGTATAGGAATAGTCTGCAATAATCGGGCTAGGTGTTGGTGAATGGATTTAACATGTTGACAAGTGAAACATCGGGCAGATATTCATCTGCTTCTCTTTTCATATTTGAACAATAAAAATATTTCTTTAAAGTTGTTATAAATTTTGGATACCCAGGGTGTCCTTCATACATGTTATCATGCAATTCTTTAAAGTTGACCTACTTTATATTGTATTGATTAGGCACATAAATTCGATTTTTGAAACGTAGAAATCCCTCAGCATCAATATGATATATACTCTCCTATATTTCACAATTTTCTCGGTTAAAAATTTCAACCCATTTCCTATATTGCTCATCATTAATTGGTGCTTCTTTTAACAAGTTTTTGAATTCAGATTCATAATTGTTAATCAACATTGAATGCATTTTATGTTGTGGTTGACTTAATGCATCTTTTACTATATTTTCCTTTCCTTTTGTGTGTTTAATTTCGAAATCAGACTCACTCAATAATGCTAGCCATTTAGCTTGAATTAAAATCAATGTTTTTTTATCAAATAAATACTTTAACCCAATATTGTATGTTAGTAATAGAAATTTCCTTCCTATCAAATAATGCCTCCATATATGTTATATAGGAATAAACACCTTATAACCAAAGGTCTGGGGTTACCAACATACTCATAAAACTTGCAGGAAATCGACTCTAGAGTACAAAAAAGGAAATAAGAGGATAGAATAGACTCACTCGATACGCAACGGATGATCCTATCTTTGTCCTCTTCCGCTCTGCTTCTCCTCCAAAGCCTTCTGGGATGCTTCTCCTTCACCTGTCAAGAGCAAATCCTCCAAGTGCAAGATGATACATGTATATAAAACAAGTTAGATAAATCATATACAGAGTGCTCAATCATAAATATTCATCAAACCATAATACATGAAAGACATTCAAAACACATATGGAAGAAGGATTCTATTTATTAAAAATAGTGAATGAGTTCAGGTTACAACCCAACGCTTGAGACAAGGACTCCTCTGCAACCAAAGGATTCTGAGTTCCATTGCTCCAAAGACGTCTGAATAGACACCACCAGCATAACTTTTCTCTCCAAGTATGATTGATTAATACCCTCCCCAAGGCCTTTATTTATACTTAGTGAAATAAGGCAGTTTCGAGGGTTGAGGAGGTTGAGATAGTTAAGATGGTTATGGTTAAGGGCTTAACAAATCTCAAATAATCACGATTTATTATGTTTAATGTCAAAGGAAGGTGTACGCAGGTATTGATACTGGCAACCCGCATATGACACGCGAGTTACTCTAAGGGGAGCCTGCGTACAGATATGTATGCGAGATACAATTACAGATACTCACCTACAACACGCGACATGCTTTAATAAAAGGCGCATATGTACATGAGTTGCATATAGGAGAAGGTGCATACAACACTTGACATATTCAAAGGTAAAAATAACCAGCTTGATGGATGATAAATGTAGTTCATAATATGCCCATCTATAGTTTTTTAGGCAACCTTCAATCCATAAATGTCCTTTTGTGTGCCAACATAGGGAATGTCGACACTCAGATGGAGAAGTGCCATTTAGGTAGATAACAATATATTAAGGGCATGAATGATGGCTCCTAACTCCATATAATGTATACATAATTGTTCTCATGATCCTTTAGTTTCCATGATTCGCAATAGATTACATGTCCTTTTTCAGTTAGAATCCCTCCTAACCCTTCTTTACTTGCATCAATGCATACCACAAAGTCCTTACTTGGATCAATAATTTTTAATAATGGTGTAGTTGTTATTAATTTTTTTAGTTTCTCAAACATATCCTGATATTGTTGATTCTAGATAAATTGAACACTTTTCTTTTGAAAAATGGTTATAGGGTGAACTATTTTAGAAAAAAATCTATGAATCTGTGGTAGTATCTTGTTAACCCCATAAATGATCTTATATCATATACATCTTTTGGTGAATACCATTCCAATATAGCCTTGATTTTAGTAGGATCAACTACTATTCCCCTCTCTGAGATAACATGTTCTAAGTACTACACTTCCCTTTTATAAAAATAGCATTTAATCAATTTCACATATAACTAGTGTTCTTTCAAAGTTTCCAAAACCTTCCTTAAGTGCTAGTCATGCTACACCTCATTCTTTGAATATACTAGAATATCATCAATAAATACCAACACAAATTTATCTAAAAATTTACTCAGCACATTATTCATCATCTTCATAAATGTTGCAGGAGCATTTGTTAAACCAACTAGAATTACCACAAATTCATAGTGTCCATATCTAGTTCAGAATGCAGTTTTATGGATGTCCTCATCTTTAACATGTACCTAATGGTACCCTAAGCTGAGATCAATTTTTTAAAATATCTTTGGTCCACTAATCTGACCAAACGGATCATATATTCTCGCTAAAGGGTATTTATTTTTAACTGTCATCTTAGTCAATTGTTGGTAATGTATGAACATTCTAAAATTTTTATCATTCTTTTTAACAAATAACATGGGTGCTCTCCATGGCGATACACTAGGTCAGATATATCCCTTGTCCAATAATTCTTGTATCTGCATTCTTAATTCTGTCAGTTCTAGAGTAGTAATATGATAGGGGGCTTGTGATACCAGAGTGGAGCCCAAAATAAGATCTATGGTAAAATTTAAATCTTGTTTAGGAGGTAATCTAGATATTTCCTCAGGAAATACATCCTAAAATTCCTTCAGAATAAGGAACTTTCCCATTGCTGTTTTTGACTTTTCAGGTTCAATTTATTTCAATTTGATGGCATACAACAGACACCCTTTCCTAAGGATTTTTTTAAATTGTACTGTAGAAATTGGTCATGTAGATATACGTCTGTAAATTCCTTTTACTGTATGAATTTTTCCTTCCTCATCCATGCAATTAATACTCTTATGTAAACAATCAATAATGGCTCTATGAGATTCTAACCAGTCCATACCTATCAGAATATCATATGATCCTAACGAAAGTATGTTTAGATTAACTGTAGTATCCAAGCCATTGAAACTTATTCTGCAATCCTTAATTATTTTCGTAACCTTTCTTTTCATTCCTGTCGCTAATTTTACCAACCATGCACTCTTTTGTTTTTCCTTGCTAATTTTACATTTTTCAAGTATTCTTGGTGCAATATAACTTAAACTAGCTCCTAAATCAATAAGTATAGAAACAAATGTATTTGAGATTTTAACTTTTACTTCCAACATAGTGCATTGATGATCCACCTATTTGTCTTCCAAAGCAGCATGTATTCTAGGTATATTCTCGGCAATATCATTCACAGTAGCAAATTCTTGTACCATGCTTATAGGAGCCATTTTCTTGTTAGGATTGTGAGGAAAATTCCTAGATACATATGAGGTCCATTACAACCCCAACATTCAACAACTTCCGTAGTGTTATTCCACCCGCCATTGAGAGTTCCAACACCCTTTATACCACTGTTGGTAGTTGTACCTAGTTTACTGTAATTATTATTAGTATGACTTCTTATTCCTTTCGTGAAAGGATAAGATTTAAATACTTTCATACGTTCATCCATTTTCTCATTTTTTTTTTTATTTTGCCAACTTCTAGTTAAGTATGATCTTTTCTTGAACAAATGGTAACACAAATTGGATTTTATAATTGCATAATCCATGGTATTAGGCATCTCAAACTTAATATTTTCCTGATATGCTAGAGGTAAGAAACTGATAAATCTATAAACCTTAGATTTTTCATCCCTTAAATAAGGTACATATTGTTGTAAATTTACAAACTTGGTTACAAATTCTTCCATGGTCAACATTCCTAATCGTGGGTCATTGAATTATTTGGCTTTCTCATCATAGTGCCATTCAGACATATATTTCTTTTTAAACAACTTTTTTAAAATTTTCCAACTCAACTCTTTACTGCATATGTTGTTTACACTTTTAGCCTCCTGCCACCACAGGGAAAATTTCCCACTCAGCTGAAAGATTGCTAAGTGTTCCCTCAAATTGTCATAATATATATATACCTGAAGATATCATTTAATACTTAGTAACCAATATTCAACTTCCTTTTCCAATTCTCCATCAAATTTCGAGGGCCTTAACTTTTTAAATTATCCTTGCAACTCCACAGGATGTTCTTTTTGTTTTTCAACTTTTATGCCCTTATCTTTCTTTAGGTATTTTATGATCACATGAATGTTTTCTGCAGTTTCTTCACTACTGTCACATTGTGCTACACCTTTCCTCTTTTTTCCAATACTAGAGGAATTTTGACCATTATTGTTTTCTCGCTCTGTCAAACGTTTGAGAATAAGTTCATTTATCTCTTCTTGATCTGATTTAGCATTCATTAATTTAATTTTATCTTCCTTAAGGCTTTCCAGAGATTACATATCTGCATTACATTTTTCTCCAAGTTCCAAAAAGAAAGTTTCATTCTCTAATGTTGGAATATCTTTAGGTACCTCTTCTTTTCCCATAATCTATTCAATTTGTACCATTGTTTTGTCTGTGTGTAACAATAGATATTCTTTTGTTATTTATAGATATTTATAATCAATGTTCATAAGTATATTCTATACATTAAATATGCAGTGCCCCAATAGGTAACAATTTTGTAACCTCGCTCCGATACATTTTGTAACATAACCGAAATAATTATCAACATTTACTATAAAAAATTTTATAAAGAAATATCCTATTACTTGTTATAATAATCAATCCATAGTCACCCATATTTGACATTAATTAATCAGTTTTGTCTTATTCCTAGATTCCTATATTCCACACTATGCTAGTTGGCTTCCACATGCACCTAGAATTCAACACATGCTAAAAATGGGTCATGGAGTGCTTTGGAATCATCCTGGAAACATTTTTAGCAAGTCTTCTTTTATTCTTGGTTCCTAAAAGTGCAGTTCTTCTTTTACTGAAAGTCGCCTTTCTTTACATCATCCTCCTTCGTTTTCTCCAAAAAAAATCATGAATGAGTTTTCTTTCCATCACTTATTAGCTTTCCCACTTGATTTATCCAATTCATGAGCATCTTCATAGATTTGGAAAGAGCTTTATGCACCTATGGGGGATTTGACTAGTTTTAGTAAGCCTGTTTTTGACCGATTCGAATAGCATCCTTATGCTTTCGAATATCTCATGTAATTATATATTTGAGCATCCTATTACATCATATGGTTGGGTAATGTACACTTATTTAATACAGGATTGATTTATGCTCCAATTTAAGTCTCCTGTTGTGTGAAATTTGCATGTTTGATTAGCAATTTTGTCAGTGTAATTGTTCTATCACTTGGGTTCAATTTCCAGATGGTATCAAATCCTTTGTATATCAATTTCTCTCCTTCAAAATTTTTATTACAGCTTCTACATCACTGATCGGGACTGCATTATGCTTACTAGAGGGCACAGTTGTTGAGATATGGACCAATCTCAAAGGATCATCTTGAATCCATTCAATTTATTCAAAAGGGAAGCTGACATGGAGATATTGTTGATATATAAAGGTCTCTATAGGGCTACCATGGAAACTAAGGAAAATCCCAATGCAGCTGCAGAGAAAACTAAATGGCACAACAGGAGGGATGTGGCCTATGGTCTTTTTTGCTTGAGCATTTCAAGAGACCTCCTCTTTCATCTTGATTCATTGACATCACCTAATGTGGTTTGGGAGAAGATTGAATATATTTTTGGAAATATAGATGAGATGAGAGGACATCAAATCGATAATGAATTGATCTCCTTGAGTCCGAGTAGCTTCGAATCATTGCAACTCTACTTTTCCAACTTTAAGGCCCTTGTTTTGCAGCTAAAATAGTGTGGGATCGAAAATAAGGAAGAGCAACTAGTATTTACCACACTCTCTAAGCTTGGTCGTAACTATTCAATATTTTTTTGACCTTTCATGCCACCAAATTGACAGCTTCAACCTAGAAGATGCCTAAACTTGCTGAGTTTGTGGAATCCCTCACCTAGGAGCAAGATAAATTGGTAATGAGGGGCACCATCAAACCTTCCAAAGACCAATATTTGGTTACTGGAGATTCAAAGGTGGATTCAAAAAGAAAGAAAAAAGCTAAAAATCCACCTAAGAAAAAGAGATATAAGTCAAAGTCTCAAGAGGAGCCCTTAGGATCCAAGAAGAACTTCTAGAAGAAGAAGAACAAAGGAGAAATGAGCAAGTGCACATACTACAGTAAGGGCTATCATCCTAAGAGCTCTTGTATGAAAAATCAAATTGACATGTTGACCCAAATCCTAGAGAAGAAAAACATCTCCCTTCTTGATTTCTCAAAGAAGAGGAAAGGAGGTTCAAATTCAGAAGACATGGAGAGAGTACATTCCTTGGTTGTTAGCACCTCAAGCTCACCTAGATTGATCATTGATTCTATAGCTTCCAGACATATGGTTTCGACAAGGGATACATTATCCTCTCTTGACATGTCGAAAGGTCCACCAATAGTGTTAGGATATGACTCTCTGACTGACATTTTGGGGAAGGGTAGGATTGATATTGCCCATGGTAATTTCAATAATGTGATGTATGTTTTAGGTCTTGCCTCTAATCTCTTGTCAGTGTATCAGATGGCTCACACTAGGTCTCCAAAGAAAGTCATATTCTCCCCCAATGAAGTTGAAATCATGGATATTTCGAATGGTAAAGTCATAGAAAAAGGTGTTGTTGATCACACTTCAAATGTATACAAGTTTTCCCACTTTCTACCCTACTCAAACCCCTCTTCTCTTCTTACTCATGCTAATGAAGCAAGCAAGCTTTTCCATGAAATATTTTTCCATCTTAACTATAAGTATCTTTCTGATTTAAGTGATAAAGATATGGTCAGAGGGTTACCAAATATCAAGTTTTCTAAAGGATTTTTTCAAGGTTGTATCCTAGGAAAACACCCAGAGCACAAGTATGAGAGACATAGTCAAGAGACAACCTCTGAACCCCTTGAGTTCATCCACAATGAAATTGCTGGCCCATTTCCTCATATGTCCATGAGTCAAGACAAATATGAACTCATTTTGATAGATGACTTTTCCAGGTATTGTTGGGTCTATTTCCTAAAGCAAAAGTCATAAGTTTTTGTCCTCTTCAAGGTCTTTTGAGCCTTGGTTCAGAACCAGTATGGGAGGAGAATAAAGATCCTTAGATATGAAAATGGTGGTGAGTATGTCAAGTCTGAGTTCATCTAGTATTGCAAAGATGCAGGTATCTAGATGTAGCATTCTATTCCTTACACACCACAACAAAATAGTGTTGCTGAGAGAAAGAACAGATCACTGAGGGAGATGGCAACTTGCATGATGGAGGCTAAAAATTTTCTACCAAAATTTTGGGCCGAGGCTATAAAATATACATCCTATATCCAGAATAGGGTGCCACATAAGAATATTTATGGTATTACTCCTTTCAAATCTTAAAGTGGGTGCAAGCCAGATGTGACCCATTTAAGGATTTTTGGCTCAAAGGCTTGGGATAGAATTCCAACTGAAAAGAGGAAGGATTTGCAATCCCAAAGCCAAGATTTCATATTTTTTGGGTATTCTGAAGATTCAAAAGGGTATAAGATTATCAACTTGAGCACAAACAAATCTTTCATTGAAATAAGTGTTCAGTTCGAAGAAGATCCTTTAGCAGCAATTGAAGTTGGAGAGTCCTCTTCATCACCACAACCACTGATTGTAAGTGAAGAGACTAATGAGTTTGCTGATTATGATATGTCTAATAATTATGATTTAATTGTATATCCTAACAGTCCTACAATACCAAAATGGGCAGCAACGACCATTCATACAGCTAGGGAACTAGCTGGGAATCCTAGTGACACTAGGAGGACTAGATATCAATTTGAGAGTGCCCTTTGTGTGAAAGATCCACTCAGTTGCTGAGAATTTTTATTTGATGGTTGAATCTGATCCTCAGACATATGAATATCCAACACATGATCCAATATGGCAAACAACCACGAAAGAAGAATTCAGCTCGCTCCAGAAGAACAACAGATGGGAACTTATTGATCTCCCCCCAGGGATAAAGATAGTAAAGTGTAAGTTTTAGAAATAATATATCAATGATATGAGAAATTATGCTAAGAAGAAGCACAGGAAATAGATCTTTCTACTAAGAATTCTCACAAGCATACAGAGGAAAAATAGAGAGAAGAAAAGAGACTGAATCACATGAATGAAGAGATGAATATTGCTGTGTATCCTTCCATTGAATAATGATGAATAATAGAGTACATAAATAGTACATCCCTCATAGGAAAATCGAATTGTATGGAAAAAAATCATAAAGCTCAAAAAGGCTGACTTACCAAAATATAGCAAACCCCCACAGGTGGTTAAAGCACTTCCCAAAATTTATCAAGGACCTCACGAGTTAGAAAAAGCATGAGTGAGTTGTCAAGGAGATGGAAAAAACATGCTAATCCTAGAAAATGGAGAAAACCCAATGGATGATGGGTTGGAAACAAAAGCTCCAAGTTTTCTAGTTGACTAGATTTTATCTTATCCATAGAAAACAAGAAAAGCAGAAAAAGTAGAATAAAGTAGAATCTGCTGTAAACTCCTATATACTAATTCTGGATGGTCAAAAGGTGGTCAAGATCAGCCTAGAATTAGAAATAAATCATTCCTAGGATATATATGCCATGTATTTACTTTAAGGTGCAAGTGGATGCCAACTAATTAAGCTAGTGGGTGAATAATTAATCAAATAATGATTAATTATTTTATCCTAAGTTATGAGTGGGTTTAATATATTCAAACACCCCCCTATAAGTCTGAATTAATGATGGTATGACAAAAAATATAGATGCATATGAATGTATATAGGGCCCAACAACAAGGCTATGGTCACCCTTTAACAATTATTATGTCTAGAAAAAGGAGGAAAGAGGCAAATCCACATGGGGAAAATCCTCCCACAAGATAGGAAAAGGCACAAAATTTGAAATATGTCTTCAAAATATCTTAATCTTCACTTTAATGAGCTGACTGAACTACTTTTGGATCAAGAACTTTTTGAAGAAATCATGAACTCCATGATCATGCACTAGAGTGTAGAACCTGCAAGTAGGAAGAGGAGAGACTCCTTGTATCTCATCAACTGATGAAGTAGGAGCATTATCTAAATGATTCTTTCTGCTGTGAAACTCTTATCTACAAACATAATCTGAAATGGAAAAGAGATATGTGCATACTCCTTTCCAAAGAGTATAGAAAATTAGGCAAGTTATTTCACACCCAATTCCCTGAATAACTGCAAAATTGTGATGTGAATCACATGTCATACTTCCAATCTGATGTATCACCTATATAGATCTGATATGAGGCTGATAAAACTCTGATATATCAGAAATATTATCATATGGAACAGCAAATACAAAGGCTTCAGTGGCTCCATGAGGATATAAGGCTAGACTAGGAAAATTATGAGCAACTGGGAAAACTGATAGGTGTAAAAATATGAATGATGGATGGGCGTAAGATCTGAACCATAAGTGTTTAGAAAAAATAAAAACATGTTTAATATCAGTCCAAATATTAATAAGGACATTTATAACCAACCACTGAAATATAGGAAAGACTTCAAACCATGTAAGATAAATATCACTGCATAAGAGACCAATGAGGAATCAACTAGTGAGCTTGGGATTTGTATAGTATTTGGGTTATTCATAGGTATGGTAGATGGTATGGATGGTGGTATTATATGTGTATCAACCTAAAAATATTAGTCTAAATCAGAATCCAAAGGATCACATATAATCATATTAATAGACTCATGGGAATACACTGGTAATGAATCCTCTGTATGAAAGGAGGAAAGAATGGGATGTTCACAATATTCAAGAAGGATTTGAGTATTGATGAGAAGAAAAAACGAGGATATTCTGAAGCACATGAGATCAAGTAAGTTAATTTGTATGACACAAATAAGGCTTGATTTGGCTAAGAAAACATCCTGAAAGTTACTGGGTTTCGTACCATCAATGAGAGAGGTATGCACAAGGTGTGAAGAATCTGGCACATGCATCTTAGAATCTAAGATAGGATATTTAGAGAAAAATGAATGGGTTATAGGATCATAATCAACATCAATATCAGCAGCATCTCCATATGTTATTTTTTTCATCATTAGTATCACAAGAAGAAAAATCACCTTCAAGAGACACAGAAAAAGATGGCTCTTCAATATTTGCTTCTTCATTCAAGGAGGAAGAATTCAAATAAAAAAGGGCAGCAGAAACATGAACTATATGAGAAAATTCTTCATCATGATCAAATTCATCATATAATGTAGAGGCAAATAAATCTTGAGAGAGAGAACAAGAGGAGATGATAGGTTCACTCCATGCTTCATCTTCAATTTCCTGCAAACCAAAAGCTTTGTCCAAAATTTTCCAAAGCTCAAATGGATATTCAACAAAATCTATGAGATGATATATATTTGGATACATTTACAAACACATAATTCCATAATATATATCACAATTATTTATCCAATCAATCTTCTCTTCATAAGACTCAGGTTCACTCAATGCACCAATGGAGACATCAAAGAGACATGGCCTCTTCAAGTATGCAGTCATCTTTGACTTCCAATCAGCATAGTTGAAAGGAGATAGTAGAGGAACTTTTGAATCCATATTGAATTTTTTGATATGATCTATGAGATACTCTCTACAACCTGCAAAATAAACTAGGATAAAATATTGTAATCTAGACAAGCTCTTCTTCAGAGAGGGATACGAGACCAGATGCACTCCTCAACTCTGTAGAACTTGATCAACCTTGATGCTGTAGAAGATGGAAAGGTTGTGCTCCCTGTAGCTCTGATACCATGTAGAAATAATATATCAATTCTATGAGCAATGATTCTAACAAGAAGCACATGAAATAGATCTTGCTACTAAGAATTCTCACAAGCATACACATGAAAAATAGAGAGAACAAAAGAGACTGAATCACATGGATGAAGAGATGAATATTGGTGTGTATACTTCCATTGAATAATGGTGAATAATAGAGTACATAAATATTACATTCCTCATAGAAAAATCAAATTGTATGGAAACAAATCATAAAGCTCAAAAATGTTGACTTAAAAAAATATAGCAAACCCCCATAGGTGGCTAAAGCACTTCCCAAATCTATCAAGGACCTCATGAGTTGGAAAAACCATGACTGATTTGTCAAGGAGATGGAAAAAAAATGCTAATCCTAAAAAATGAAGAAAAAATAATGGAGGATGGGTTGGAAACAAAATCTCCCAGTTTCCTAGTTGACTAGCCTTTATCTTATCCATAGAAAAGCAGAAAAAGTAGAAAAAGCAGAATAAAGCAAAATCTGTTGTAAAGTCCTGTATACTAATTCTGGATGGTCAAATGATGGTCAAGATCAACCCAGAATTAGAAATAAATCATTCCTAGGATATATATGGCATGTATTAACTTTAAAGTGCAAGTGGATGCCAACTAATTAAGTTAGTGGGTGAATAATTAATCAAATAATGAGTAATTATTTTATTCTAAGTTATGAGTGGGTTTAATATATTCCAACATAAGTGGGTCTTCAAAACTAAGTTTTATGCTGATGGCTCACCTTTGAAATATAAGGCAATATTGGTATCCAAGGGCTACTCACAAGTACATGGTATTGATTACAATGAGACCTTTGTACCAGTGGAAAAGATCGACTCCATAAAGCTAGCTCTAGCCATTGCAGCCTCAAAGCAATGGGAAGTACATCACATGGATGTGAAGTGTGATTTTCTAAATGGAGATATTAATGAGGATAATTATATGCAGCAACCTGGAGGGTTTGTTTCTAATCCATATTTAGTGTGCATGTTAAAGAAATCATTGTATTGGCTCAAGCAATCCCCCTGGGCTTGGTATGCCAAGATTGATGGATTTTTGCTGTCACTGAGTTTTGTTAGATGCAAGTCTGATATAAATTTCTATTTGAAGTTGATTCATGGTTCTTTAATGATTATTGTTTTATATGTGGATGACCTATTGATTACAGGAAGTTCAAAGAAAGAGATTGCCTCCTTGAAGGATGCAATGAACCATGCTTTTTCAATGATAGATTTGGGATTGTTCAACCAATTCTTAGGTCTCTAAATTGCTCAATACAAACATGGAATAAAAGTTCAACGTTCCAAGTATGCTTCATATTTTATCATCTAGTTCAACATGAAATATTTCAAGCCAAGCAAGACTCCATTCCTTTCAGGAGTTAAGCTTAAGGAAGTAGGTGCTTCTCCTATGGTAAATAACACATTGTATAGGCAGTTGATTGGGTGTTTGCTTTATCTTACACATAATCGACCTAAATTATATTATGTATTTAGTGTGTATTCTAGATACATCGAAAAGAAACCAAGAGGATCCTAAACTTTGTTCAAGGAACAAGGACTCATGGCATTTTCTATAAAGAAAAATCTAACTTAAAGCTAGTTGGATTTACTGACAATGATTGGCCAGGTGACAAAACAGATAGAAATTATACTTCAGGATATGTGTTCATTCTTGCAAAAGAACCAATCAATTGGTCAAGTAAGATGCAGAGTTCCATAGCACTCTCATCTATAGAGGCAGAGTATATAGGAGTTGTGAATGTAGATACTCAATGTTTATGGTTGTAGGGGATACTTGGAGAATTTGGATTCAAATCAGAGTTTTATAATGTCATCTATTGTGATAATCAAAGCACCATTCAAATATGCAATGATAAAGTTCAAAGAGAATGAACCAAGCACATTGAGATCCATATGCACTACATCAAGGAGCTTGTGCATGATGGTACCATTGCTCTACTCTACTGCGCATCTTCAGAGTAAGTAGAAGACATCTTCACCAAAGTATTTTGTGAGAAGACCTTCAATAATATCAAATTGTTGTTGGGGATTTCTGATCATGTGGTGAAGCATGATTGATGACAAGATTTCCAAATTTTGTTTCATGTCCATGTTTAAGGGTGGATTTTTCCCACTGGGTTTTTGCCTCTTTCCTTGGTAGTATGGACAAGCAGTATGTAAAGGGTGACTAAGCCTTATTTCTAGGCCCTATAGTTTCCTAAAATTTAATAATAAAGTTAGGATTAAGGGGGGTGTTATAATAATCAACCCATAGTTACCCATATTTGACATTAATTAATCATTTTTTCTTATTCCTAGATTCCTAGATTCCACATTATGCTAGTTGGCTTCCACATGCACCTAGAAGTCAACACCTGATAAAAATGGGTCATGAAGCTCTTTGGAATCATCATGGAAACAATTTTGGCAAGTCTTATTTTATTCCTGGTTCCTAAAAGCGCAGTTCTTCTTTCTTTGAAAGCTTCCTTGCTTTACAGCAATTTTAAGGCAAAAGGGAAAAGCTAGTCTAGGTGTAACTGCCTTGTTTCTTTTCCACATCATCCTCCTTATTTTTCTCCAAAAAAAAGAATGAACAAGTTTTATTTCCATCACTTATTATCTTTCCTACTTTATTTAGCCAATTTGTTATCATATTCATAGATTTGGAAAGAGATTTATGCACCCATGGGGGATTTGACTAGTTTTAGTAAGCCTGCTTTTTGACCAATTTGAATAGAATCCTTATGCTTTAGAATATCTTATGTAATTATATATTTGAGCAGCCTATTACTTCATATGGCTGGCTGATGTACACTTATTCAATACAATAGTAATTTATGCTCCAATTTCAGTCTCCTTTTGTGTGAATTTTGCATGTTTGATTAGCAATTTTGTGAGTGTTCTATAACTTGGCTTGAATTTTAACATTACTCTTTATAATATTAATATCATACTATTTTTATCCTACCTTGGCTTGATAACTTCAACCTTTGCTTAAAGATATGTTTCTTATACAAATTTTTGTTCGTGAAATGACTCCTTTAGATAAGGTTTGGGAAAGATGCCTAAACGGTAAATATAAAACTTACTTAGCCTTGTGGCTAACCTCACTATTTCTTGCACTTATTATATCTATCCTAAATTTAAATAAAAGACATCCTTCCAAGGTACTAGATTCAGCAAGGTTAAAGAAATCCACTACCTCTTCCAAACTATAACCAAAGTTGGCCTTAAGAGATTTAAATGATAATTATAATTGTTTCGTATCTAGAGTGGGATACAGCTGAAAAGCAGTATCCCAAGGTTGAATTTGAACAAGGTTTTGCACTTTTTTTTCATTTTTTCAGATGATGAGCTTCATTAGTCTACTATCTGCAATGCAGCTCTGCTACAAATCTGTTGGGAAACTCGAAGTAGACCTAGATTTACTCCAAGATATCAATGTTTTAGTGGATTTGAATGAGTTCTTAGTCAACTTAGATATAGTTATGTCTTATGGAGTTGTATACACTCTTGATTACCTGAAGAAAATATTTATTCTATGCATACTATTGGTTCTCTATACCACTGGATTCCAAAGTCTTCACGAGCACACATGAAAGGAATTTCTTCAATAACTTGGTTATTAAATTTGTTATCCATTAGTAAAACTTCACACATATACTAACAGTTCCTAAAAAAACTTGTGGTTGTAGATCTCTCCTTCATATCTAATGGATTCAATTTGAAGGTAAGTTTTATATTTTAACCTTGGTTCTCTCCCAGTATGCACTTTCAAGGGAGATAAGTTATGGTTTTGTGCTGTGTTTCATCTGTATACACCATTGAGAGTTGCTACTTTGTATAGCCCAAGTTTTTATTTGGCTTGGTCATTTTATTAAATCTTTCCAACAGGGGTTTAACTTCTAAACTCATGTGACTACTGCCTTCCTGGTAATTTTTAGAACACTTATTAATGTTGAAGGCATTAAGATGACATGAATGTTGAACTCTGTTATAAACTCCGCATTGGGTTTCTGAGTTTGTAGTTTAAAGATTTTATTATAATTGTATATTTTCTTCTCTGGAGTTTAATTTAATTCAGTTCTTACTTTAAACGTTTTCCTTCATTCCCATGAGTTCTGATGTTCGTAGGCATAATGAGTTTATTTCATGCTGGATTTAGGGTTTACTGTAACGAAAAATGTTGTTAGGGTTTTGTACTGGCATTTACTTGAATCTCTATTTGTGTGCTATGTTTTTATTCAGCCATGGTTAGGGTTATGGTTTTAAGATTACTTAGGTCATTGGTTACTGCAAAATGAAAATGTTAGTCAAACCTAAGTAATGTTTATTTATTGTAATACAATTTAATTTTCTTGTTTTGATGCTATAAAGAATCTTTCTACTATGGCTTAACAGTTTCTTGGTAATAATACCTTAGTGTATTACTTTCCCTTTAATTCTTCCATTATTCACCATAAATAATTATTGTTAAGAATAAAAGGTAATACTCAAATCACATTCTCATGACTCTAAACACAATACAAAATAACTTAGAAAACATTTACTTTAAACTCGTAAATACGAAAAAAATAGGAATGAACACTAAATAAATAATCTCCTTTCTACGACTATATGAAAATATAAACCAGAAAATAACAAGGGTATAACTGTAAATAAAATTAGAATAGACATAAAAAATATAAACTCTAGCTCATGAATATATAAAAATATAAACATAATAATAGCAAGGTTTTCTCCAGAGCTATAACTGAAAATAGGAATTTGTTTAAAAAAACATATCAGCAAAATCTGGTAATGGTAGTGTCAACAACTACATGCCACCGTACCACTAGAACCTTGTAGAAAACAAGTTTGTTTGGTTCCACCCCCTTGCTCAGAACCTTGGGCTTAAAATAGTTCTTTTGCAACCTCAAGTTGCCACGAGTACTAGAGATAATAAATTATTCCATAACCTAGCATTATATTATCCTTCACTACCGATTCTAATACAAATCCTAACATCTACAAGATGTTCACTAGCAGCTCTGTGTTGATTCATGAATTCATTATAGAGCTTTCACCAATGGTGATCACTAACAACTCTGTCTAGAATTTATTTTCTTCATAATACCTTTATTTTTTTTACCTAGGACTTTTTATACCAAAATAACAAATTCCTTTTAATACTAGCCACTTGTCTCCATATAGAATGTTGAAGGTTTGATAACTATTTATAAACCCAAGTTTGTTTCAATTTATTGTGTAGCTGTTAAAACTCCCAATTCCAAATTATATTCATATAAAATTTAATTTACTTTTTTCTTTAAAATTAAATAATGATGAAATATCAAAAGTAACTAGAGGTTATTACCATCCTCCACTCCTAAAAACTTTGCACCGTCCTCAGTGTTTAATGAGTATTATTAAAGTTTGGAAATAAAGTAGGAAAATTTTGTGTCATAATTTCTTCTCTTTCTCAAGTTGCTTCTTTCTCCAAATAATGTTTTCATTGTAGTTTAACTTGTACAATAACCTGCTTTCGAAGCTAAATTTCTCTTCTATCGAGAATGTACATTGGTTCCGTGTGGAAGTCGTCCTCTAGTTCCACCTGTAAATTATCCCAGATAATAATGTGAGATTGATCAGCAACATATTTTTTTAACAAATAAATATGGAAAACATCATGAATTCTTAATAAGAGGGTAAGGCCAATTGATAAGCTACAGGCCCTCTTCTAGCCAAGATTTCAAAAGGCCCCACATATTTGGGTGCCGGTTTTGCATAGAGTCCTGATATTAGCTTGATTTTCTTTGGTTTGACTCTCAAAAATACATGTTATCCTGCTATATACTCTTAAGTTCTTTGCTTCTTGTCTTCATAACTCTTTTGTCTATCTTGCACCATTTTTAAGATTTGTTTAACTTGCTGTACCATTTCCTCCATCTGTACTAACCTATCTGGTCATAAATCCAATCTGTCCTTTGAATTACCGCAACTTAAAGGTACTTTACATATCCTACCATACAACACCTCAAAATGACTCATTTTGAGAGATTCCTAGTAATTATTGTTATATGCAAATTCTACCAGATGTATATAATCCTCCCATTTACGTGGTTGATTCATTACATACATTCTCAACATATCTTCCAAGATATGATTCACTCACTCTGTCTATCCATGTGTTTACGGATGATAAGTTTTACTAAAGTTTAACTTTGTATCCATACCTTTAAATAATGACATCCAAAATATGGAAGTAAAGTTTAGCAACACGATCTGTGATCACTATACTTGGTATGACATGTATTCTGAAAATTTCCTTTATGAAAATATCAGCAATATTAATATCTTTATAAGTTGACTTTACAGGAATGAAATGAGATTCTTTACTTAACTTATCTACTACCACCCTAATGGAATCATTCTTCTTCTTTATTTTAGGTAATCATGTAATAAAATCCATAGTTATAATTTCTCATTTCCATTCAGGTATAGGTATAGAATGCAATAATCCTAATGGGTGTTGGTGAATGGCTTTAACATGTTGACAAGTGAAACATCGGGCCACATATTCATCTACTTCATTTTTCATATTTGGAAAATAAAAATCTTTCTTCAAAGATGTTATAAATTTATGATACCCAAGGTGTCCTACATATAGGTTATCATGCAATTATTTAAAGATGACGTCATTTTTATTGTATTGATTAGGAACATAAATTTTATTTTTGAAAATTAGAATCCCCTCTACATCAATATGAAACAAGCTCTCCTCTGATTTAGAATTTTCCCTGTTACAACTTTCCACCCACTTCCTATATTGCTCATCTTTAATTGATACTTCTTTTAACAATGTGTTGAATCCACATTCATAATTGATAATCAACATTGAATGCATTTTATGTTGTTGTCGACTTAATGCATCTACTACTATATTTTCGTTTCCTTTTATGTGTTTAATTTCAAAATTATACTCACTAAAAAATGCTAGCCATTTGTCTTGGAGGGAATTCAATGTTTTTTATTAAATAAATACGTTAACCCAATATTGTCTGTTAGTAACAAAAATTTCCTTCCTATCAAATAACGCCTCCATATCTTAAGGGAATGAATGATGGTTTCTAACTCCATATCATGTACTACATAATTTTTGTCACGGTCCTTTAGTTTCTATGATTCGTAACAAATTAAATGTCCTTCTTGAGTTAGAATCCCTCCTAACACTTCTTTACTTGCATTAATGCATACCACAAATTCCTTACTTGGATCATCCATTTTTAATACTGGTGTCATTGTTAATAATTGTTTTAGTTTCTCAAAACTATCCTAACATTGTTGATTTCAAATAAATCGAACACTTTTCTTTTGAAAAATGGTTATACGGTGAGCTATTTTAGAAAAACAATCTATGAATTTGCAGTAGTATCCTGTTAACCCCATAAATGATCTTATATCATGTACATATTTTGGTGCATGACATTCCAATATAGCCTTGATTTTAGCAGGATCAAGTGTTATTCCCCTCTCCGGGATGACATGTCCTAACTACAACACTTCCCTTTGGTAAAAATCGCATTTACTCAGTTTTGCATATAACTGTTGTTCTTTTAAAGTTTCCAAAATCTTCCCTAAGTGGTCTTCATGCACCACCTCATTCTTTGAATATAATAGAATATCATCAATAAATACCAACATAGATTTATCTTAAAATTTACTGAGAACATTATTCATCATATTCATAAATGTTGCACAAGCATTTGTTAAACTGAATGGAATTACCAAAAATTCATAGTGTACATATCTGGTTCAGAATGTAGTTTTATGGATGTCCTCATCTTTAACCCGTATTTGATGGTACCCTAATCTGAGATAAATTTTTGAAAATATATTTGCTCCATCGATATGATAAAACAGGTCATCTATTCTCGGTAAAGGGTATTTTTTTTAACTTTCATCTTATTAAATTGTCAATAATTTATGCACATTCTAAAAGTTCCCTCATTCCTTTTAAAAAATAACACGGTTACTCCCCATGGAGATACAGTACTAGGCAAGATATATCCCTTGTACAATAATTCTTGTATCTACATTCTTAATTCTATCAGTTCTGGAGTGGTCATACGATAGGGGGATTGTGATATCGATGTGGAACCTGACATTAGATCCATGGTAAAATATAAATATCATTTAGGTGGTAATCCAAGTGTTTCCTCAGGAAATACATCCTCAAATTCCTTCAGAATAGGGAGATTTTCCATTGTTGTTTTTTACTTTTCAGGTTCAATTTCTTTATATTTGATGACATACAACTGACACCCTTTCCTAAGGAATTTTTTTAATTGTACTGCAGAAATTTTTCGTGTAGATATATGTTTGTAAATTCCTTTTACTGTATGAATTTTTCCTTCCTCATCCATGCAATCAGAACTTTTATGTAAACAATCAATAATGTCTCTATGAGCTTCTAACCAGTCCATACCTATCAGAATATCATACGATCCTAACAAAAGTATGTTTAGATTAATTGTAGTGTCCAAACCATTGAAACTTATTATGCAATCCTTAACTATTTCTGTAACCTTTCTTTTCATTCATGTCGCTAATTGTACCAACGATGCACTTTTTTGTTTTTCCTTACTAAGTTTACATTTTTCAATTACTCTTGGTGCAATGTAACTTAAACTAGCTCCTGAATCAATAATTATAGAAACAAATGTATTTGATATTTTACCTTCTACTTCCAACATTGAGGACTAATTATCTACCTGTCTGTCTTCTAAAGCAACATTTATTCTAGGTATATATTCCTGGCCATATCATCCACAGCAAAAGCTTCTTGTACCATGCTTATAGGATCTATTTTCTTGTTAGGATTGTGAGGAAAATTCATGTACATATGAGGTCCATTACAACCCCAAAATTTAACCTCAACATTCCTAGCTACAGGTCATTGAATTCTTTGTATTTCTCATCATAGTATCGTTCTAACATATATTTCTTTTTAAACAAACTTTTAAAAAATTTCCAAATCAACTCTTTACTGTGTATGTTATTTACACTTTTAGCCTCCTGCCACCACATGGAAGCTTTCCCACTCAGCTGAAAGATTAGTAAGGGTTCCCTCAAATTGTCATCATATCTATATACCTGAAAATATCAGTTAATGTTTAGTAACAAAGTTTCAGTGGCCTCTTCCGATTCTCCATCAAATGTTGGGGTTCTTAACTTTTTAAATTCTCCTTACAACTCCACAGAATGTTCTTTTTGTTTTTCAACTTTTATGTCCTTATATTTATTTAGATCTTGTACGATCACACAAATGTTTTATGTAGTTTCTTCACTACTGTCCCTATTAAATTGAGCACATAGATCTATCGACAAACACACAACTCACAAGATAGATCACACAATTTACTCAGTTATTGAAGAATGAATAAGTGCAAAAATGGCTTGTAGCTGTGAATGCTTTTCATTAATCAAAGAGTAATTAGATAATAATTACAATGAATTACAATGGCTTTAATAGCCGCAAGCAATTTGAATCCACATGAGGAAATTCGAATTGATTAGACTCTACTTGACTATAGGTAACTAAGACCTCGTCTAAATCACTATCACAGGACTCAATAGTTAACTAACCTTGTCTAAACCATAACCGGAGTTCATTGGAGCTCCAAAACATAACTCAAGTGTTACATTCAGTGTTGACTAAGGCTAACTGACTGTGGTAGGTGAGAAATGCGTCCCTTTTGAGTGTAGTCAAGTAAACCTAGAACTAATTGAATGCAGAGGACTAGAACTAAATGTAACTGACTCCTAACTTATATTAACTAGTCATGAGCTGAACTAAACTCACTTTGGTTGGTTTCGGCACTCCCAATGGCTCCTAAATTGTAGGGATTGGTCTAGGAGGCTCTCAAACTAATGCAGTCAAGTCCAATCAGTGGCGGTAGGCCTCAATTAGTGTTCCCCACACTTTATTAACTGAAAAATGTGCCCCAATTAGGCCAAGTGGACCCAGTGGTGCTAGTGACTAAAAATAGACTGGATGGACTTCCAATTTAGACATGACTCCTGATTTAGACATATGACCAAATTGGACAAGGGAGGATTAATAATCCTAACACCCCCCATGAATTTTAACTTGGAAAATCTGTGGGCCTTGGTAACTAGGAACATATGTCACCCATTACATCAAGAAAAGTAAAGTAACTGCTCAAAAACATGGTGCTGGGGAAAAACCACATGGGAAAAAAATCCCCCTCTCTAATTAACCAGGTAGAATCAGGATCAATCTTATTCTTCTATGCATAGGTATCCTAGGGCCTTGCATGTGAACCTCTCCATAATTATCTCTAAAGGAATATTCCTCTTTGGAAGAAGAATGATATGCTCAACTAAATCAAAAATATAGACAACTACTAGATGAAGACTGGACCCATGTAGAGCAACTGAAGTCAACTGATAAGTGAGAAAAGGTTCTTGAGGATCCAGAACACGTGAGGAACACTCAAGAAATTGAAATGTTGTAGATATTAACAGAAAATACTGAGTGGTAATAACAAACCCAAGTGTTAGGAGCAAGTGTCCAAGCGGATGCAAAAAATCTTCCTCTTTACTAGTTCTGTGAGGAGATGAGCATGTGATCAATGGTAGAGAAGCACTAGGACTATTGAGAGTGAATGATTGAGATACATAGTATTATATAGCTTTTGAAATAGATAATGAATCACATAATAAAATATCAGCAACCTCATATGAGGAAACTAACACCAAATCCCCATCAATAGTTTTGAAGAGAAAGTGCGGTACTTGATTTTTCACACTGGAATTGGTGAGAGAAGCTACAAGCATGAATGAAAGCTCTTGGATTTTAGAATATGAACCAAATAATATCAAATAAGAAATTAAATAAAATCTAAATAGGTTCAAAATAGATCCAAAACTGTGAAATAGAATCAAATCCCCAGCAGCAGTTTTGTAGGAGACTTGCGGTACTTGTTTCTTCACACCATTGATGAGAATAGCTACAAGCAGTACTAAAAGATTATGAATTTGATACATTAAACCAAGAAATATCAGATCAGATCTAAATAAGATCATATCAGATCCAATAAGTTTAATATCATATTCAAATAAATGGTTAACCAAGACGGTGGATGCACAACTTTTTTCTTCTTCAAAATTCTGAATTGTGGTGCATGCAATCCTGCAGAAATTTGCTGGAAAATATATATCATGGGAAGTGAATGGATCACTCTAGTAATCAGATATTTCTTCCAAAATATCCAAGGTATCACATATTTTCACACCAGCAGCAACATTAGAGGGAGAAAAATCAAACTTCTCTTCACTTTCGGAAGCAATTACTCGTAAAATTTGCACGGAATTCAAAGGAAAATCATTGGTGAATGTTTGCATGGAAGTGTAGCAGTGTTTTTCTTCAATATCAGATATTCGAATGTCTTCTTCTGTTTCAGCAATATGAGGAGATGAGATATCATAGATCTCATGAAATTTCGAAGCATCAAGAGAAGGAGTCACTGCATGGAGACTATCTTCAATTCGAATTGACTGTGTAGAAGCTTCTGCTTCTTCTTCATCTTGAACAAATTCATCAAAGAGAGTGGAGGCTGAGAATTTTTTTATCAAAAGTGCTTATGGTGCTGGATATTCTCTCCAAAAATCTATTATGATCCTCATCAATCACTCCAAAGGTTTTGTCCAATCTTGTCCAGAGTTCCTTTGGGTCTTCAATAGATCTAATGAGGTAGTGGAAGCTGGGAGAAAAACCCATTGCTATTGTTCCAAAATATCCATCACTCTTATTCAGCCAGTCAATCTCACTAAAACACTCTTTACTGAGTCCAATAGACACCCGACAGGGACCTTGTCTCATCAGAGATGAAATCATCTTCTTCTTCCATTCTGAATATTTTGTGGACAGAGAGAGAAGAGGAACTGATGAATCCATTCGAAGTTGTACCTGCAAAACAAAAAAAGGGCACCATAAGGTCAGACAGCCTACACTTTTGGAATTTTCTTCACACCTAGCATAGTTAATCAAGCAATCTTGATCAACAATTCCTTTGCTTGGGGTATTAAGTGGTAAATTCTCCGCTCCTGGTGCAGTGCTAGAAGGAGCATTTTTGCTCCAAAAATGATGCGGTAGGAGATATGAGGAGGAGAAGTGCCTTGTCCACCGAGGCTTTGATACCATATTAAATTGAGCATATAGATCTGTGGACAAACACACAACTCACAAGATAGATCACACAATTTACTCAGTTATTGAAGAATGAAACAGTGCAAAAATGGCTTGTAGCTATGAATGCTTTTCATTAATCAAAGAATAATTAGATAATAATTACAATGAAGTACAATGGATTTAATAGCCACAAGCAATTCGAATCCACATGAGGAAATTCAAATTGATTAGACTCTACTTGACTATAGGTAACTAAGACCTTGTCTAAATCACTATGAGAGGACTCAATAGTTAACTGACCTTGTCTAAACCATAACCGAAGTTCACCAGAGTTCTAAAACACAAATAAAGTGTTACATTCAGTGTTGACTAAGGCTAAGTGACTGTGGTAGGTGAGAAATGCACCCCCCCTGAGTGCAGTCAAGTCAACCTAGCGTTGTAGAGGACTAGAACTAAATGTAACTGACTCTTAACTTAGCTTAACCAGTCATCAATTGAACTGACCCTGGTTGGTTTTGGCACTCCCAGTGGCTCCTAAATTGTAGGGATTGGTATAACAGGCTCGTAAACTGATGCAATCAAGTGCAATCAGTGGCAGTGAGCCTGAATTAGTGTTCCCCGCACTTTAGTAACTGAATCATGTGCCCCAATTAGGCTAAGTGGACCCAATGGTGTTAATGACTATAAATAGACTAGATGGAATCCTGATTTAGACTTGACTCCCGATTTAGACATATGACCAAATTGGACAAGGGAGGATTAATAATCCTAACAGTCACCTTGTACTGCACCTTTTCTCTTTTTTCCAGTACTACAAGAATTTTGACCAATACTCTTTTGTGTCTATGTGTAACTTTTGAGAATAAGTTCATTTATCTCCTCTTAATATGATTTAGCATTTATTAGTTTAAGGTTATCCTCTTAATATGATTTAGCATTTATTAGTTTAAGGTTATCTTCCTTAAGGATTTCTAAATCTTCTTTCAAAATCCTCATCGTCTCCAACATTTCTTACTGCATATCTGCATTACATTTTTCTCCAATTTCCACAAAGAAGCTTGGGTTCTCTCATTCTATAATATCTTTAGATACCTCTTCTTCGCCCATAATTCGTTCAGTTTCTTCCATTGTTTTGTTTGTGTGTAACAATGGTTATTCTTTTGGTATTTATAGATATTTATAATCAATGTTCTTAATTATATTACATACATTAAATACACAGTGTCCTAACAGGTAACAATTTTGTAAGCCTGCTTTGATACCATTTTGTAACGTACCCGAAATAATTATCAACATTTACCATAAAAAATTTAAAAAGAAATATCCTATCACTAGTTCTAAACTTAAGAACGTACTATTTGCATCAAACATTGGCATGAGAACGTAAACATTTGACTAAAGAAATGTTTCTTACACTTAAAAGTTTTTGTTTGTGAAATGACTCTAAATGAGGTATGGCAAAGATACTTAAGTTTAAATATAAACCTTACATTGCCCTGTGGCTAACCTCACTTTTTCTTACAGGTATTCTATCTATCCTAAATTTAAACAAAATACATCCTTCCAAGGTACTAGATTCAGCAAGGTTAAAGAAATGCACTACCACTTCCAAACTATAGCCAAAGTTGGCCTTAAGATATTTAAAAGATAATTATAATTCTTTCAAATATGGCGTGGGATATAGCTGGAAAGCCGTATCATTAGGTTTACTTTTTACAAGGTTTTGCACTTTTGTTTCAATCTATCGGATGACGAGCTTCATTAGTCTACTAGTTGCGATGCGGCTCTGCTACAACTCTGTTGGGAAGCTTCAACCAAAACCATGTTTACTCCAATCTATCAGTGTTTTAGTGGGATGGAATGAGTGCTTAGTTGACTTAGACATATTTATCTCTTGTGGAGTTGGACACGCTCTTCGTTACCTCATGAAAACAGTCATTCTACGCATATTAATGGTTCTCTATCCCACTAAATTCCAGAGTCTTAACCAAAACAAAGGTAAGGAGTTTCTTTAATAACTTGATTATTAAATGTTTTATCCATTAGTAAAACCTCACGCATAGACTAACAATTCTTAAAAAAACTTGTGGTTGTAGGTCTAGCCGAAATAGTTAAGGGATTCAATTTGAAGGTGAGTTATATATTTTAACAGTGGTTCTCTTCTAGTCTGCACTTTCGAGGGAGATAAGTTCCGGTTCTGTGTTGTTTCATCTATATACACCGTTGATAGTGGCTACTTTGTATAGCCCAAGTTTTTATTTGGCTTGGCCTTTTTCTTAAAGCTTTCCAATTCGTGTTTAAGTTCTAAACTTGTGGGCTTGCTTCCTTCTTGGTAATTTTCAAAACACTTATTAATGTTGAAGGCATTAAGATGCCATGAATGTTAGACTATGTTATAAACTACGTGTTGGGTTTCTGAGTTTGTAGTTTAAGGATTTGATTATAACTGTATATTTTCGTGTTGGTACTTTAATTTAGCTCAGTTCTTAGTTTAAATGTTTTCCTTCATTCCCATGACTTCTGATGTTCGTAGCCATAATGATTTTATGTCATGTTGGATTTAGGGTTTACTGTTATTTTAATCTCTGTCTGCATGCTATGTTTTTATTCAGCCACAATTAGGGTTATGGTTTTAAGATTATTTGGGTTATTTTTACTGCAAAATGAAGAGATTAATCAAACCTAAGTAATTTTTCTTTATTGTAATAGAATTTAATTTACATGTTTCGATGCTACAAAGAATATTTCTACTATAGTTTAATAGTTTCTTGGTAATAATACCTTACTGTATTACTTTCCCTTTAAGTCTGTGAATATTCACCGTAAATAATTATGTTTAATAATAAAAGATAATACCCAAATCGCATTATAAATATTGTAAATATAATACAAAATACCTTCGGAAATATTTACTTTAAGCTCGTAAATACAAATAAAATAGGAATGAATAGTAAATAAATAATCTCCAATCTGCGACTTTATGAAAATATAACCAAGAAAATAACAAGGGTATAATTGTAAATAAAATAATAATAGACAGAAAAAAAATAAACTCCAGCTCATGACTATATAGAAATATAAACATAATAATAGCAAGGTTATCTTCAGATCTATAACTGAAAATAGGAATTTGTTTAAAGAAACATATCTGCAAAATATTGTAATGGTAGTGTCAAACAACTACACATCACCCTCCCACTGGAACCTTGTATCCAACAAGTTTGTTTAGTTCCACCCCCTTTCTCGGACCCTTGGTTTTAAAATAGTTCTTCAGCAGCCTCAAGTTGCATCTAGTACTAGAAAGAATAAATTATTCTAGAACCTAGAATTCTCTTATGCTTCACTCACGGTTCTAATACAAAACCTAACATTTGCAAGATGTTCACTCGAAAATCTGTGCTAATTCCTAAATTCATTATAGAACCTTCACCAATGGTGATCCTTGACAGCTCTATCCAGAATTGTGTTTCTTCATAATACCTCTCTTTTCCTTGCATATGACATTTTATAGCAAAATAACTAATTCCCTTTAATACTGGCCACTTGTCTCTGTAGAGAATGATGAATGTTTGATAATTGTTTTTAAACTCAAGTTTCTGTCAATTTATTGTGTAGCTGTTAAAACTACATATTCCAAATTATATTGATATAAAATTTAATTTACTTGTTTCTTTAAAATTAAATAAAAATGAAATAGTAACTCGAGATTATTACAATTATGTACGGTATTGAGGCCTTAGACATGGTGGAGGGAGGAAACCTTCACCTTAAGTCTTATAGGAATATTCCAAACATATATCGCTAATAAAAGCACCTCAAACCACTATACATGGATTTGTGAGGGGATTCTTAGCCTATGTGTGTGGGTACCAATACTACTATCAAATTTGTATAAGCACAGATGGGACTATGAGCCATTTACATGGTTAAGGGAGGAAACCAAGCCTTAGTCACTAAATGATGCTTTTAGGGATTC
Source organism: Pseudotsuga menziesii (assembly GCA_001517045.1). Lineage (NCBI taxonomy): Eukaryota > Viridiplantae > Streptophyta > Pinopsida > Pinales > Pinaceae > Pseudotsuga > Pseudotsuga menziesii. Next base: position 352,378 of record LPNX010872652.1, on the reverse strand, counting down.
AAGGATAATACAGAGGTAGACACACAGCTCCAACCATAAGGAATGACTCCACAAGGAGATCCTTGGCCTTAGAATAAGTATATGGGTGGAATTTGCAAGGTTTTAAGAACTAGGTATGGATCTTGGGGCCTTAGACATGGACAAGGGAGGAAACTTAAACCTTGCATTCTAAAGGAACTATCTAGGAATCTATTTTCAAGAAATACACCTCAAATGACTATACAAGACCATTCAAGTGTATCCTTGATGTATGAATTGAGATACCAATTCCATTAGGAATAATTGAACAATATACATGGGTCTTTATGCCTTTGACATGGTCAATGGAGGAAACTTAGGCCTTAGGCCCTAAAGAAACATTCTATACACCCAAGGCCCATATAAATGGTTGAATCACCACACATGACCTATCAAGGGAATATTTCACTTCTTAGTGGGGATATTAATCACATTAGAAGGATTTGAATAGTAGATATGGGTCTCATGATTATGAAAATGGTCTAAAAATAAAATTTTGGCTTTACACCCTAAAAGAAACTTTTAGGAATAGACAGCCCAGAACAACATTGTGACAACACCTCAACCCACCACAAATGACCTTTGAAATATACCCTTCACCTAATTGTGGGATGTTGATGACATTAGGAAGTTGTTGAACATTATGTATGGGTCTTGGAGCTCAAAGCAAGGTTGGAAATAAAATCTAAAACTTAGGCCATAATGGACGCTTCTAGTTATCTAAGTCTTAGAGAAACAACTCAAGCTAGAACGTAGATCATCTCAAGTGTATCATTTTTTTTATTGGGGAGAAGAGAGCCATTAGAATATTTTTAGTATCTATCTATTTCAATGAATTTGACATGATTTGGGGAACAAACTTTGGGATATGACTCCAAATAAATATTATAGGTACGCATGACCATCAATAATACCTCCAACCACCACCTAATACCTTTGAAGGTTATCCTTTCCTTTAGGTGGGGATTCAAGTTCCATTAGAACATTTTGGATGCTAGTTATGAGTCTCTATGACTTAAACATGATTGAGGAAGGAAAGCTATGCCTTATTCCATAAAGTGAGTTTACATGCATTAAGGTTAAATAACAATTCCTTGATCAACCACACATCAACCTATTGAGAATATGCATGGCCCAAGTATGTGTCTCGCGGCCTTGGACATTGTTTCTAGACAATTCCCGATCCTAATCCATTAAATTCATATTCATGCAATATAGTCCTAAGAATGATTCCATTAGCTAAAACACATGACCTCTCAAGGGGGTATTTAACCTCAAAATGGTGATGTGGAAACCATTATAATTTTTTGTGCACAAGGTATTGTTGACAATGCCTTGAGCATGGTGGATGGTGGAAACCTAGACCTTAGGGCCTAAAGGGCTATTTTGTGCTTCCAATTATAATAAAAAATCTTTGAACAAACGCAAATGAACTCTCAAGGGGATCCTTCACCTTCAATAGAGAATATTGGAACCATTTTGGTATTATGAAAACTATATGTAAGTATTGAATCGTAAACCAAGATAGCGTGAGAAACATTAGCCTTAGTCCTAAAATGTAGCCTTTCAAACTCAAGAGTCATGAAAAAACCATTAACCTACCACACATGGCCTCTATGTAGGATGTTTGGCATATAAGTTGTAATATGGAAATCATTAGAAGGTTTATAGCACCAAGGATGGGTCCTGGGACCATAGACATGGATAAGAGAGGAACCTAAGCATTGCTAGATAAAACAAACTTTTAGGTTTCCTACTTCAAGAACAATGGCTTGAACCATCACACTCAATCTCTTGAGAGTATCATCTTCCTCCAAGTTGGGATATGGGTAGGTAGGGACCAAAACATCACACATGATGTCATGAGGGAATCTATGTACACCAAGTGGATATATGGGAACCATTAGGAGTTTTTGAGAACTAGGTTTAGGTGTTGAGTGATTAACCATGATTGGTGTAAGAAGCTCATGCATTGGGATATATAGGAAACTTTTAAGCCTAAAGGTCCAACAATATTATCTCCAACCATCAAATCTAACCTCTTGAGGGGATACTTGTCCTTATAGTCAAAATATGGGAACTGCTAAGAATTTTTTGAGCATTAGTTATGGGTGTTGGGGCCCCAAACATGGTTAAGGAATGGAAACTAGGCCTTAGGACCTAAAGGAAGCTTCTAGGTATCTATATCCAATAATGACATGTTGAACAACTACAATGGACCGTTTCATAGTATATTTAGCCTCTGAGTGGGTTTTTTTGTGCTGTGGAGAGAATCTTAACACTAATTATAAATCTCAACACCTTAGACATGGTTGGAAAAAAAAATAGTGGTACTTAGGTCCTAAAGGAAATTTTAGGCATCTTTGAATAAGAACAATGCCTACAACCACCAAACGTGACTTCCCAAGAGAATATTATTCATATAAGTATATTAGTGCCATTACAATATTTTCCTGGGTTCCCTAGAAATGCTTAAGAGAGAAAACTTGGGCCTTAATTCCTACAAAAGACCTTTTAAGAATACATTGCCAAGAAGAACAACTTGAACAAACACACACATGTATTCTTGAGAGTATCTTTATTGCTTGAGCAGGGATATATATGTCATTATATGGTTTTAAATAGTAGTTAGGGGTATTGAGGATCTATACATAATTAAGGAAGGATTGACATGCCTTATTTCCTAAAAGAATATTTGAGTTATCCAGAGCAATGAACAATATTTTAAAGAAACATGCATCATTGGCCTAGGATATCCTTGGCCTCAAAGATAGGATGCCATCACCTTTAGGAGCTTTTGAGAATTAGATATGAGTTTAGAAACGTTGCCATTACGAAAGGAGGAAATCCAAGCCATAGCCCCTAATGGAAGCTCTGAGCATGCAAGGACAATAATAATGTCTCAACTATAATACCTTCAAATGGTATGTTTTCTCTCAAATTGATATATGTGTGCCATTATGCATTTTTAGAACTAGGTATGGGTATTAGGGCCTTGGACATGGATATGGGTCAAGGAATTCAAAGTCATGAACATTTCCTCAGTGCACCATTAAATATTTTGGAGTGGTATCTATAGTGCTATATGTTTGGATCTTTTGGTCTTAAGTCCTTGGAAATGGTTAGTGGAGGAGATATAAACCTTAGTCTATAAAGGAATCCTATAGACATATAGAACTAAGTAATATTCCTCCATTTTCCACACATGGCTTGTTGAGGATATCACAAGCCTATGATCTACGATGTTGGTGCCATTAAGTGGTTTGAGAATTATGAAGGTGTCTTAGAGCCTTCAAAATGGAATTATAGGGATGAAGACCATACCTTTATCTATAAAGAAACTATTGAGGTATCTAGAACCATCCATAATGTCTCAAGGAGCCACGCATTACTTTACATGGGTATCCATGGTGATATGTATATAGGTATTTTGGTCTTAGGTCCATATACATGGTAATGGAGAAAACCTACAACTCAATCCCTAAAGAAATTTTCTAATCATCTAGGGATATGAATTTTTCCTCCACCAAAAATAGGTGGCCTCTTGAGGGTATCATTGTCCTATTATCAATGGTGTTTGTGTCATTAGGTGATTTTTAGAAAAAAAATGTGTCCTAGGGAATTGGGAATGAATTTCCAGGGAAAAAGACCATTCCTTTGTAACTAAATAAACCATTGTTGCATCAAGGGATATTCATTCCATTGGGAAATTTTAAACACTAATAATAGGACTGAATGTCTAGGGCATGTGTAAGAAACCAAATTCTCATTCCCTAAAGGAATGTTCTAGTCATATATGTCCAAGAAAAATGACCTTAAATACCACACATGACCTCTTGTTGGATTCATTTGCATTTGAGTGGTGATATGGATTCCATTAGCACTTTTTGAGCTCTATGTATTGATATTAAGTACCTTGACATGGTTGGATTAGGAAACCTAGGCCTTAATCCCTAAAGGAATATCTTAGGAACCTAATCCATAGAATGATATATCAAACTAGCACACATGGCCTCCATCTAGGTATATGTATGGAATTATGTGTTTTTTAACAATAGGTATATTTCTTGGGGCCCTAGAGAAGATTAAGTGATTAGTCCCATGGATAATATCAGAAAGGAATTTTTCAGGAATCTAATTATTAAATTATGCATTGAATCAAAACTGGTGGGATCCAATAGAAAAATTTTAGACGTATCTTAGGAGGGAGGATATATTTTTTTATTGTTAAATATTTTAGATTCCTTACAAATTCCAATTAGTGTTTAAGGTTCTATGTAGTACATTAAATGGAAAATTCTATGTAGTATATTAAGTGGAGAAGAGAGGAACCTAATCCTTTGGAACTAAAACTATCTTTTAGGTAGTGGACTTCAAGAAAAACACCTTAAACCACCGCACTTAATCTCCTAAGAGTATCATTTCCCTCTGATTTGGGATATGGGTAGTAGGGTCATCAACATAACATTGAAATATCACACATGATCTCCTAGGGGTGTCCTTATGGGTGTATTTTGGGATGCTTTAAGGATTAAGAATAGGTCTTGGGGCCCTAAACATGGTTGATGGATGAATCCTAAAAATTACATTGTAAAGGAACTATCCAGGCATACATGGTGAAGAATAACACTTCAAATGAGAATATAGGACTTCTTGATGGGATCATTGAACTATGAGTTGGGATACTAATTCCAATAGGTGGATTTGAGTAATAGACAAGTGTCTCAATTCCTTTGACACTCTTTATAAATGAATATTAGGACTTAGGCCTTAAAGGCATGTTTTCGACACCAAACTTCCATAACAAAATATCAAATAACCACACATGGACTACCATTAGAACTATTCACCTGTTAGTGGGAATATTAATTCTAGTAGGAAGCTTATAGGTATGGGTCTTAGTATTACAAACATGGTCTATGATTTTTTTTTTTTTTGCATTACACCATAAAGGAGACTTCTATGCATAGAGGGCTAATGACAACACCTTAAACCAAAACAAGAGATATTTGAAAGGTACACTTCACCTCTAAGTGGGATATCAATTACAGTAAGAAGTTGTTCAATGGTAGGTATAGGAAATGGAATTAAAAACAAGATTGGGGAAGGAACCATGATTTCCTAACACACACTTATTCCTCATATCATAGCAAGTATATGGCTACTTTGTATCCCCTGTTTCCTATAGAATAGTATTTTGAAACAATACATTTCTAACAAATATCTCTATCATATCATCAAAAACCTTTTAGTTCATCACATAACATGATTAAATTGATCACATGATGGGTTGGTATCCATGTACCACATCATATATATAACAAATTTCATTATATACAACAAGTAAACATACATTGTAAAAATAAAAGAAGGAAATATCATGATAAAAAAATACATCATCATACTAAGATTTCATAAGAATGGTAACATCATCACATCATACTTATAGTATCAACATAAGCATAGTAACATCATCAGTATAATAGTAACGTATAATCAAGTCCAACATGCCATATTGTTTACTCAGTCTAGCTGAGTCCAATAGATAATAAGAAAGATAAAGTGTAGTGTGTATAAATATAAACATTCCTAGTCAAAATATGGGATGTTACATACACCCACCCTTCGGGAAACTTCGCCCTGAATTTATGCTGAAAATAGTGAGAGAAAATATCAACGCATAGCCTCTGCGTCATCCTAGGTAGCATATCTCGGAATATACTTTCCCCACTGACCTTAACTTGGTCGACATGGAAACTACAGAGCTTAAAAATCCTACAATCCAGTATACATAATGGTTCGACTTTGAAGGTTCCCTCATTCGAGACCAATGGATTCTACTTTGTGTGATGATGTTCTGATTAGCTATTATGAACTGTCGCATGAATCTGATGATTGTTACTTGAAGTATGCATATGATATTTTCCCTCTCATTTCATGTTCTTTGTCTAACCTTTAGGACAATTTTGTGGGAAATGAGGATCCCCATATCCCCAATAAGAGATATTGGATGGTGCTTGCATGCTGCTTGGAGGATTCCTCATGTTGAGCTCCTTCCCCAGAATCCTCTAAAACCTCCTGTTCCTCTATCAAAACTACCATGTGTTCGACCTAGAATTTCATGAGTTACATATGATTCCTGTGAAACTGAGTGAACAAAAGTGTTACCCCTTGGGGTTAACTTGTTAGCATAAAGAGGAGCTCTAGATTGTTCTCCACTAAATTAGGGTTGTGGGTCCTTCCCTAGAACATACTGATTGGACCCTATAAATTTTATACCTCCTCTCATTTTTGACATATCTTTCGCATAATGATCATACTTGACTGCCATAGAAAGTGAAGTTGGCTTCCACATATGCACTACAACCCTGATATTGTAGTTGATTCCATACACAAAACTCTCTACTTGACAATCATCTGAGTCCAAGTAAGTAACGTATTTCACTAGTTCCATGAACCTAGCTTCATATTCTTCCACACTCATGTTTCCTTGTAACAAGGCATGAAATGCACCTGCCAATTGTTCCCTGTAATAAGATGGCAAGTACTTCATGTTTAACCTCTCCTTAAATAATTCCAAAGATACATTTAGAGGAGTAAGGTGCACTGCTTCTCCATATATAACCACTAGTTCAGGGCATCTCCTTTTAGCTGAAATATGGCCATTCTAGCATTGGAACTGGAGGTATACTCATTCAATGCAAAGAACCTCTTCATGCCTTCGAACCATGCTTCGATATGATTACCTGGTTGTTGCTCAAAAAACTTAGGAATTTTGATCTTATGTAGCTGTCTCGAAATGCTCTGAAGTGGCTCCTTCTTTGGATGATGTGCCCTCTCAAAGTTCCCTCAACTTACTTGCATGGTTTTGACCTCAACAACCTTTTTTGACTGCCTTCTCAATGTGGTCATAATAGCCTCCAAGGATCTCAGTGTGATCTGCATTTCGTGAGTGGAAGTTGTCCTTGGCGGTGTCGGTGGTAGTATTTGTGGCAGCGGTGAGGGTGGTCGACCTCAACCTCGGCCTCGACCTTTACATGTTTGAACCATGATAGTTACTAGAACATCATTAACATTAGATATTTATTATCTCAATCTAATAATTGAGAGATAAAATTTAGTTACGCAATGCTTATACTTATGTGTAAGGATACCATGTGTCTCGAATTGGCATAAACTTCTATTGTCATTTTCATTAAATGACTTTGTCATGGGAAATAAGCAGTGTCTTAACATTCATCTCATTATGCAAGTCTTAGTGGTGTTTTGTTTATGGGATTTTGTGTTCATTTCATCTCTTTGACTATAAGTTGAAGCCTCGACACTACCTTTTCTAAGTATATGAACACCTAAAAATTGAAGTGTTATATTTCATGTTTAATGTTATGTTAAATTTTAATGGTTAATGCAGTTAAGTGTGTGTGTGTGTGTGTGTGTGTATTCCTTTTCTTATTGCGCACTTTGCTATGATTAAGGTGAAATAAAAAAATTTAAATCACATTTCAAAACTTAACGTAATTTGTGTAAATTATTTATAATGTATTTTTTTGCTACTTTATTAAAACCTAATATATACATAATACATTCTCAATATAGCTCCTTCCAGGCAGGGACATCATCTCTACTATTACTTGCCAAAATCCACCAACCATGGCCTCCCATCATCTCTACCGGTCCACTACCAAACCCCACCAACCACGCCCTCCCAACGTCCTTCTCTTCCACCCCGACTGCCCTCTAGCCATCCCCATCCACCTTTCCCACTACCTCCTCTATCAACAGTCGGTCGAATGGCATTGGATCCCACCAAGAGGGACATGGCTGCATGTAAGCCACCCGGGATGTATGCATGCCCTTCTTCCAAAGATCCCAAGAAGCATGCCACCTCTTATAAAATAGGTCGCTCCCCTCCCTCGCATGCGAAGGCCATTTGAGCTTCCTCCCCTAGGAATGCAAGAGCTACCAGTTATGGAAAAATTGGTATCTGCTATGGCTACCAGTACCCAAGGTAGTGTCTTTGTGTCTCCAACGCTCCTTGTACCCACCTATAGGCAAGATCCATTCGTACGTGACCAACCCTCCTTCCAGTCGTAGGGTTTCAGACAAGGTGATGTTTCTTCCAGTCTGGGTTTTGAATCCACCCTGTAAATTATGAAAAGTTCTCCATAGGAGGTAGAAATGGGTGAAGAAATTTGCGCTTGTGGTGATTGATATGCATAATGACTTCATTCTACCCGAAGGAACCAGGCATGTTGCTGGAGGTGCATTAGTCGTCCCTACTCCAATATGTTACTTTGGCCAATGAGAAAGCGGTGCTTATAGTATGGGTAACATGTATTTCTCCTTACTTTGCTTGCACAACTCTCTACTCTCTATTTAATTGAAGTTCTTATTCAGAATGTGTTCTAGTTTCTCACAGGAACATATATATATGGCTTCCAGGTAATTTCCAATAAAGGGTGTTTAAGCTACTCCCCATATTTCTAATTACTAGAATCCAATTAACAAACTGGTAATAATGTTTTCTAGGTTTCTAAATACTAAACTGAAATAGTGACTTGAAACTTACAAATTTGAAATATCCTGAGTGTGTAGTAGAAGTCCTCTTACTTTAGTTTAAAGCGGGTATAAGTTCTTATTTTGTTGGCTTAACTTGTTTGGATTTTTTTCTTTATTTTTTTTATCTATTCTTGAAATAGATCATGACTTTTGTGTTAGGTAGCATGACACAAACCATTTTGATATTATTCAAAGATATAGGAATTTTAGGTGGTACAGAAGAAGATATATATATTCTTGATCATAAATGATAAAAATGACTCTTTATGTCTTAACAGAATAGATAAAAATGATTGTTTTATTGAAACATATAAAAATTAACTCGTGCATAATTGTTTTTGGCATACAAGCACACATATATACATATATGCCCTTTTCTAACTTATCAATATTTTTCTAACGATGTTTCCATTTTATGTTTGTGCTAGTAATTTTAAAGAGGTTGAAATTTAGTGTTGTTCATATGCCAATTTATATCAAGGTTTTTGTTCTAAGTTCTTGTAGGCTTAAAACATAGTGAAAATTCAGGGTAGTTTAGGTGTGTGTAGGACCTAAAGGTCTAAGTTTCTGAGCCATAGCTCTGATACCATTGTGTAGTGCTCTGGTTTGCAGTAGGACACTAAGTCCATTCTCAGCCAACCTTGCTATGTATTAAGATCCATCTAAGATAGTTTCAACAAATTTCAATAAAAATCTAAGTTGTTTGATATATTTTCTAATAGTTTACCAAAGTCTATTTGTTTTTCTTATTCTAGTCATTTTAAACATACCATTTTCAACATATGCAAAGATAAGAAAATATTTTATACTAAATCGGAGGATTTTTTGAGCATATTTCAACATAAGTTAGAATAGGATAAACTGATAATTAACAAGAAGAACACCCGATGTTAGTAGATGGTAGACGGTATCCTTTGATCCAGTATAGTTTACTGACTTAGCCTCCCTCCTTGATGCTTAGCAACTGACTAAATAAACCACTCTTCCAACCAGCTCTAATTATGTTGGACCTAATCTAATTGTGTTGGACCTAGGAAATTGATATACTTCGAAGGTCTCGAGCCCACAAGCTGATAATTCTAATAACATCTTTCTTGTTTTGATTCCCGAACCATAGTTTTCCCCTTCCCTTTTAAGTTTCTTTTCCCCAAAAAGACAAGATCGAAAAAAAAGATCCATGACTACTCCGTGCGACCTTCCCTCTACCTCTCCATAACCAAACCCATTAATCCCCTTTCTGCTATTCAAGTGAGTTTAATATTTAATATGTTCATCAGATCATGTTTATCTTGATTCGTTCAAACAATAATGGGTATTAATTTAGTTTTGTCGGGCTGAATTCAATTATTTATTAATCTTTAAGAATGGACACTACTCAGTATCTATGACTATTTGGTATGCATTATTATTGTTAATTAACATATATGCATAGGTAGGATATGCTTACTTATAGTACGCATGTGATATGTGCATGCACTGGACACACATGTAGACTTTGTATACATACACTAGTATCATTATACAATTACTCATAAGGTTAAATGATTGTGTAAGGTTTTACACATTGTGAGTTATTATACATTGATAATGGAAGTTAAGACTTGTAAAGTATGTATTAAACTAGCCAATTAATGTTCTATAAATTGTATATGAGCAGTACAATAAATGTTTTATTAAGTGTCCTGAGTTGAAATTATTGTAAAAAATTGTCGTAAGTAAGAAAGAACATTGCTCCATATTCAATTGCATAATTGTACTATTGAATTAGTAATTACAATTAGTTTTACCCTTAAAGATACTTGTATAAAGGTGTAAAACTAATATATTGGTAAAATCGTCACTTAAAAAGTGAGAAAACAATTAATGAATGTTATTATTTATTGTATTATTATTATTATTATTATTATTATTATTATTATTATTTTAAACAATTGTGAAATACTTAACTTCATAAAGCTAGTTAAATTAATTATTTCAATATCTTATTCTTCGTCCTTTGGAAGGTGAAATAATAATATTATTTTAAGCAAATTATGAGTGAATTGTCCAAATCAAATAATATTATATGAACATCTAAATAAATTTGAAAATCACAACATCCTTGTCGAATCAGAATTTTAAGTTTTACTAACTAATTAAAACATTGGAAACTTTGTAATGTTAGGTTATCCTTATTAACTATTATTGTATCCTAAAAACATTTAAAACATCAGACATATCAGATCAATGCATGTATGAATTCCAAACTATTATACACTTATTTCAGACATGAAAGAAAACATAACGGGAGATATAAACTAGAAAAACATTCACATGATAAAGGAAGTAACAGGATTTGATACAAACAACAGATGAATCCCGGTGTAAAACACCAACCTTGGCTTTGCAACTTTATTAAAATACTCTTGAAAGCATACATTGCAAAATTACATCGGTTCCAACCCTTTCGCCTTCTTCAGGAGGAAAATTTATAGTATTTTAGACTTCTTAAACCGACATTCGGGAATCAAAATTTGTTACAAACTGGGGAACATATTCTAACAAACTTCGAATGTGGCCTACACACCACGATCCACATAAGACAAAAATAAAATTTGGACTACTAGAAAAATAGGATTAAAACCCCCTTCTGCATATCCCAGATGATGAAAGCTGTGAAAAAAATGAAAGAGGTTCTTGTAATTGGCCATGTTCCCAAGAAAACCCATGTATTATTTTCCTCTGATTCATCTCTAGATCCTCAGGATGTGATTTTTAAACTGATGACTCAGACAGTAAACCTGTAAATTTCTGGAAAAATACCCTGTGAAGATATTTTAAATTCTCCCAACTTTTGATACCTGTGTAAAAATTCAAGGAGATTTTTGTAAATAGGCTTGTTATTAAGAAAAAATCTCTCCATTTCCTAAAATTCAACTTCATTTGGCTGATACAATTCTTTGAATTTTATGTCTCAGACAGTCCTTTGGAAAACCTAAAACATAGCATGTAAAAATCACTTTGTTTATGCTAAAAGATAGGACCTATGTAAAAACTAAAGGAGGTTTTTGAACATGATCTTGTTTGTAAGAGAAACCTCACTCAATTTAGGAAAATTATTTACAGTTTTCTGGAAACAATTGATTGAAATAACTGACTAAAACAGTCATTTAAAAATCTGGAAATTTTCTCTCTAAAGATGACTTCGATTAGCACCTGAGTAAACAATGAGAGAGGTTATTGGAGACAGGTGTGTTATGAAGAAAAACCTCTCTCAGTTTCTTAAAAATCATCTCGGTTCGGTGGGAACAATTGATTTAAAATAATGACCAAAACAACCATGCTCCGCAGCTTTAATTCTAAATTGAGCTCATTTGATCCACAATTAGTACAATGTTCGTGAGCATTGTTTTTCCAACTTGCCTTCACATTCACCTAGAGAAATTATTTTAAGTGGTTGATTAGTTTTACCAGATAATCGATGCTTACCTAAAAATTTCGCTAATCTCAAAACCTAATTTCTCCTTGCTATTTGATAATGCGAAATTTGTTTTATCCATGGATTTTCCTCCCCTACCAATCTGACCATCCAAACCTATATACCATTTAACATCATTTCACTGATTGAAAATTTTAATTGCTCCGTGCAACTTCATATCGCGAAATTGACGTGAGCGGTTGGATGATTTAGGTTTTGATTTGTGCTGTTGATTCATTTTTCTTCAGCAAGATTTTTAATAGATTGCCATCATCTCCTACAGCATGGAAATTAGGAAAACTGACGGACCTGTGCAATTATTTGCCAATGAAATTATTGTTGGATGATACATGGATTAAAAAAATAATATAAGCCAGCGATCCGCCTTTGTTTTAGAATACCATAATCAACAATAAACTCTTAAATTTCCTTATTGATTCTTCTGCAATAATTCATCATTCCCATGCTTCCATTCAACAACTGTAAAATATCCACCAATAAATCACCACGCTGGTATTGAGCAAGAAGATGATAAAATTCAAGTCTGTGATATCATATTTCTTCAAAATACCAAGCCGCATTTCCTGCATATTTTCCATTCCATCTTTACAGAGTTTGTAAAATTACGATGTGTAAAAATATAACCAAAGGACTTGAGAGTGCCATTCTTGTTTGCATATGAAATCATACATACAGCCATTCTTGGATAACTTCATGGCTTGTGATTTTTATACCTTGTGCATATAAAAAATTCATGTGGTAATATCCCACATGCACAGTGTAAGATATGTTTCCAATATTTATATGCATTGGTAGTTTCACATAATAAGGAACAATTTGTGTATTACTTCTTGGGAGCTATGCGCTTAGACTTTGGTTGAAATATTTTATTGGTGTGTGGACCCCACGCAACTTGGTAATGAGTGGCCTTGTGCCAACAACATTTTTTATAAAAACTCAATTTATCATTTTAATAATAAAAAACAAACATGTATAAAATATAAAACTTGACTTATAAAGCCAAAATTTATATATAAAAACTAATGTTTATAAATTTTATTAAAAGTGAATAAAATCCCTTTTTTTTAATTCATACGAGTTACTTTCTTTTTGCTCAAAGCTTCTAAGCTTTTTCTTGCACCACCTTGGGATTTTTATAAATTTTTTTAATGAGGAATGTTTGAAAACCATTTGATCCACAAGAGAAACTCATAATTTTCAGGCAATGAGGCTTACTACGGAAAAACTAAAATGGTGCGAATAGCTAGCTCCATGATGGATGCTATCCTCCCAACGAGGTAGCAAAGATGTGGACCCCACGCAACTTGGTAATGAGTGGCCTTGTGCCAACAACATTTTTTATAAAAACTTAATTTATCATTTTAATAATAAAAAATAAACTTGGATAAAATATAAAGCTTGACTTATAAAGCAAAAATTTATATATAAAAACCAATGTTTATAAATTTTATTAAAAGTGAATAAAATCCTTTTCTTTAATTCATAGGAATTACTTTCTTTTTGCTCAAAGCTTCTAACCTTTTTCTCACACCACCTCAGAATTTTTATAAATTTTTTTAATGAGGAATGTTTGAAAACCATTTGATCCACAAGAGAAACTCAGAATTTTCAAGCAATGAGGCTTACTACGGAAAAACTAAAATGGTGCTAACAGCTAGCTCCATGAGGGATGCTACCCTCCCAGTGAGGTAGCAAAGAACCCCCATAGACCAAGTGCCAAATCCGTTGGGCTGCTCCCAATTTTATTTGAAATCCTCAACCTGTTCTAAGTTGAACCACCAACTGAAACCATTCTGCAAACAAATCTCACTCTTTCAACCTATCACTTGTCACTTGTCCACATTCTGAAAACTGGAGGAAACTATAACTACACATCTAAAATTTAAAACCAAAACTGAAATTAGAACTGAAACTGAAAACAAACTAAAAACTACCAAATGGAATGCTCGCCATGTCAAGATTATTCATATTTACTTACGTACCCTACTTACTAAGCATCAATTTTGAATCAAGTAACTTCTTACTTCCAATGAAGGCACTCAAGCAAATGATCCCATAAACGTACTTTTTCTTCATGCTTGATAAAAAAAAGAACTAAAATACCTAATGGCACAAAGTTATAATAAATAAATTGATCTTTACAGTAGAGATATAACTAGCCATTACCACTGCCAAGATTCTCCATGTACTCTGCCACTAGATCATAAAAAACATGATAGCCTTCAAAAAAATTTGTCATTATCTTACCATGAGAGAGTTGTCCGAACTGTAAATTCCCTTGCACGCTGTCAAACTGACCTTCAAAAGAACCATGCAAGGAAAACATGTGACAATTTCCAGGTGAGACATCCACAACTTCATCTAAAATTTCTGTTCTTATAACTTCATATTATTTATATGCTTCAACAGAAACATCATTCATTTCTTCAATAGGATCAAGCAAATAGATTTCTTCTTGACAAAAAATTTCTGAATTTGGAAAACAAAAAGAAACATCCATTTGAGAACCCCCATCTTGTTCTTCCTTATTCAACTCTTCATTGCATACTGCTGGTTTTTCTAAAGGCTAGGATTGATTGCATAAATCCCCTTCTCGCTCGTCATCCATTCCAAGAAAATTTATACATTCATCTACAATATCAAATTTCTGTTTGTGATTAGAAACTTTAAGTCTCTTTTTTAACCACTCAAATGAAGGAAAACACAACGGCAAACAGTCATCTTCAACATGTCTAGTTTCCACGATGTTTTCATCCTTTTGATCTTGGATTGCAATGAAATTTTCTTCACTAACAGAAATTGTGACATGCTGATTGCATTCTTCAAAAAACAAATCAGTACACCCATCTCCTTTCAAATCACTAGGTTGATCATCTTCTTCAAGCAAGGAGATATTCATATAGTCATGTAAATATTTAGATGAAATATGAATTTGATCAACATGCAGAGGTCTTCCTTCAACCACTATTTCAAAATCCGATTTCTCTTTACTTGCATTTTCAGAAAATGAACATGTGGAGGGACTACAAGACTGATATTTTCCATAATTATCATCTTCTGTGTAATCAATCACACAAGCATTGTAAAATTCAAGAGATTGCAGTTGCAAAAATAAATTTTCTGATTGGGAATGGGAACCCTCTTCTTGTAACAAATATTTGGAAGTTGAATAATATGAGGAAGAATTTGATTGACAGTCACAACCTCTCTCCTAGTCACATAGAGAATAGAAAGAATCTTGTAACTCATCATCAGTTTTAGGAAGTGAGATATAACTGGTTCAAATAGAGCTGTGGTCTATGTCAACTTCGGTGAAGGAAGACAGTACTAACTACTGGGAAATTTCTTGAATATCATGGCAATTGGTTTGTCTTTCTTTTTGAGTTGAATATTCATGCAAGATCTCTAAAACCTCTTCATCCAAATATAGATCATCACCATACTCATCCTTCACATTTTCAATGAACTCTCTATCTTGTGTGCAACAGTCTTGAAGTAACAACAAACAAGGATAATGCCTTTTGAAATGTTCATGAAATATGGTATGAAAGTCTTGGATAAACTCCCTGCTAGAAATCCCTCATACCAAGACCTTGCATATCCTTCTAAACTAAACATGAACAGTTTCATTAAAGAATCTTCGTGCCATCCCACTCCCAGCTTATGTATATGCTTATGAAATCTAAATAAATGAATGGCAGCATCATCCCCCTTTTCATCATTGAATCTTGGAAGATATGTTTTCCAATTTACAAGAGGTATTTTATTGGGATAAATAGAAATGGAAGCAAGATTCATAGGA
The DNA here is from genome assembly GCA_001517045.1 of Pseudotsuga menziesii. Classification (NCBI taxonomy): domain Eukaryota; kingdom Viridiplantae; phylum Streptophyta; class Pinopsida; order Pinales; family Pinaceae; genus Pseudotsuga; species Pseudotsuga menziesii. Next base: position 336,521 of record LPNX010872652.1, on the reverse strand, counting down.
GCATACCTTGTGGCCCAAGAATTCATCTTGATGGTGGAGAAACTGAATCAACTCCTCAAACTTTGCAACCTTGTTTGATAATGGAGCTTCCATAGAATATTATGAAGAATGGATCCTTCGCAAATGGAGTCGCCAAGTGAAAAGAGACATGACCTTCTTGACGTCTAACCATTGTTCACCATCAACATTCAGATCTAAACCTTTCATTCAAATCCATCGAAGATTTGAGACCTCTCCCCATATTTGTCTTTCTGACCACCGGTCTCCCTAGTGGAGTCACCTTCAAGAATATTTCAGTGGAGTCACCAGGGAAAATGATACAAACTTTTTCACATGTAAGAATCTCTGTTTTCCCACAGAAACCCTTTATCCTTTGTGTTTTTTTTCATTCATCCCAAGGATAATCTTCAATCTCGTACTTGGCAATAATGCCAGTTTATTAGCACTGGAATTGAGCCAAAGGTTGCGGAAGGCCCACTCCCAGGTAATAACAGTACCACTTTTGAAGAGAGAACTGGCATTCTTCTCTTCTGAGAGGGATCACTCACCAAATATTAACAATGCCAGATCTGTACATGTGAAAATAGAAATTGTTTGTAAAGTTGGTTGAAACAAGACATAGAACCATTGGGCGATGGAGTCAAGAAGTGTAACAAAAATGAACAGAACTTATGCAAATGATTTCAACACAGAGGCAAGATAGCCATTCAATCACAGTCAAATTATAATTGTCTGGTGCAAAAGAAGAACATGAAATAGACCATCAACACAGAGCATTGGAAAATGAATTTTGTATTAACTTTATAAGAAATCTTTAGTGGATATCTAAAACAATAGATGGAGCATAGTATTAATCTTGGACAGTGATCTAGGGACTAAACATCAGTCTCATCACAGATTAATCAACAAATATCTCATGAAATGGTGTAAACTGGGCTACAAAATGAGTAGCCTCTCTATATATTCAGACAAAGAATGAGAAAGTACATTACAATGTCATGATACAAGCACGAATGAGAAGCAATTCGAATTCCTAAGGAGGTTATTCAAATTGAATTAGTGATTCTAGCTTAACTGAATGTATGCCACAGTCAACACTCAAGTTAACTACTGATCAAAACCCTAATTGACTCAACTAAGCCCTAGCTGAAGTTGAAGTGCAATAAATGACTGAGTCTTAACTAAAAGAGATCAGACACATGTCACATCAAGCCAACCATCAAGTGGTAGCACTTCAATGACTCCAATGAATCCCGATGAGGTTAACTAAAGTGTAACTGAACATCAGAAGTGGTTGGAGGCGCCCCTGTTGACTCCAGTTCATTAAATAATCATTAAATAATCAATTTAATGAAGGAAGGCACCTTCACTGCCCTGTTTAATTGATTGTAACCATCAGTTAGCAATTAGGTGCATTAATATCACTCAGATCACCCCCGGAGTGCTCCAGTTACCCTCCCCGAATGTAGGAGAAGGCTAAGTTAGCCTCCTTGACTGAAGGTAGGCATGGATGTGATCTAGCTGATGACATTTAATGGTCCACTAGTGTTAATTAAGCCAATAATACTTAGGATAGTGGTTTAACTAGGCCAAATTGACCAAAATGAGTGTGTAAGGTGGTAAATGTGTCTAACACCACCCCTTGAGCTATACTCAAGAGGAGTTAGAAAACATAAATGCATAAAAATTCTAGGGCCCTGGAAACTAAGGCCATAGGTCACCTTGTACAATGCTGAAACTGAAACAATGCTAAAAAAACAAACTGGGTGAGGAAAAGAGGGAAAACCCAGTGGGAAACCCCCCCCCCCTCAAGCTGAACACTTAAAGTAATCTGAATCACCCTAATGAACTCACCCCCAACAGTGAACATAGGTAAGTGAACTTCTTTTCTAAAAATATCTTGGTGAAGATGTCTGCAATCTTCTCATTAGTCGGGCAGTATTGCAAAATGATGGTCTTGTCATGGACTAGCTCCCTGATAAAGTGCATGTGGATCTCTACATGCTTGGTCCTCTTCCTGGTTACTGGATATATGGATATCTTAATAGCAATTTGATTGTCACAAAAGAGGATAGTGGACAAAGTAATACGAAGATCAAACTCTGAAAGAATGCCTTGCAACCAAACTGCTTGGATGAAAGCATTCACCGCTCCTTGATACTCGGCCTCTGCTGAAGATAGTGCTATGGCAGCCTTATTTTTGTTAGACCAGAAAATGGGCCCACCACCAAACATCAATACATATCCAAAAGTATGTTTCCTATCAATAGAATCACCCACCCAATCGGAATCTGTGTATCTAACCAACTCTTGCTCATAATCTGTAGCATAGTGAATGTCGTAGGTCCTAGTTCCCTGAATATACTGGAGGATCCTCTTGGATTCCTTCCAATGAAGATCATGAGGCTGCTACATGTATCTTGATACAGCATTCATGGCATAATATAGATCAGGCCGAGAATGTTTCAAGTACAACAAGCTACCAATCAGTTGTCGATAGATAGTGTAGTCCATGGGAGGTGTGCTTTTTCCTTCTTCAAGGCTGATCCATGAAAGGAAAGGGAATGGTACAGGTCTGCATTTAGGCATGTTAAACTAGAATAAAAGGTCTGAAATTTATTTGGATTGAGTGACCATAATCTCATCATAATTTTTCTCAATTTTGAGCTGCAAAAATTGTTTTAGGAGCCCCAAATCACTCATTTCAAAGGCATTGTGGAGATCAGTTTTGATGGTTGAAATGGAGGCAACTGTGCTACCTGTGATCAGTAAGTCATCAACACATAAAAAAATAATAATAATATGACCATCAGACTACTGTAAATATACATTTGGATATGATCTACACCTTTGGAAGTTTTGTGAGTGAAGGAAGGCATCCATCTTGAAATACCACTCTCTTGGGGCCTGTTTTAACACATATAGTGACTTCTTTAGCTTGCAAAAAAAATCTAGATCAGTGGCGTAGACCTCATGATTCTTCATGTATATATCCTCATTAATATCTCCATGTAGAAATATTGAATTAACATCCATATGATGCACTTCGTAGTGCTTAGATGCTGAAATTGCCAAAACTAGGCGAATGGAGTCCATTTTTGCAACCGGTGCAAAGGTCTCATGGTAGTCCACACCTTGGACCTAAAAGAAACCTTTTGCCACCAGACTTGCCTTATATTTTTAGGTGCTTCCATCAGTAGAAACCTTGGTTAGAAACACCCATTTGCATTGAACCAATTTCCTTCGGGGAGGAAGAGAAACTAGCTCCCATGTAGTGTTTTTGTGAAGAGAATTCATCTCTTCATCCATGGCAACTTGCCATATCGGATCCTTTTGAGCATGATAGTAGGATTTTGGGTCTAAAATAATCATCAAATATCAATTTTTGAACAACAAATTATCAGAACAAGAGAGCGCAATACGTTCTCTTTGGAAATTAGACCGGGTTCTCCTTTGATCATCCATATTTCCAATGTTATCTCCCGCGAAGGAGAGTGTTTGTCGGGCCCATGTGGGAAGATGATTTTGCACTTCAGTTTTTTATTCAACATATTATGATTACTTCACACTGATATTATAAATCATAGGATCCAAATTAGGGTCATCACCCCCAATTTCATCATCCAAATATTCAGTAGAATAGGAAGGAAATTCAACAGTTTTCTCCTTCACTAGTTCCACCTCTTGAAGAGGCTCATCAAACTTGACACTTATCTCAATGATGATATGCTTTGTTTTTCTATATAGCAGCTTCAAACCTTTTGATTCATCAGAATACCCAATAAATAGACATTCTATGCTTTGCGGTTTCAAAGCCCTTCTTTTATTGAGTGGCATCCGGGCCCATGCAGTGGACCCAAACACCCGCAGGTTCGACACATCCGGCTTGTCTCTGAAGTATGCTTCGAAAGGGGTATTCCATTTAATATATGAGTGTGACACCCTATTTTTAATTTATTTTGTAGCATGCATCGCTTCATCCAACAAATTTTCAGTAAGCTTCTTTGATTCCAACATACAGGTGGTTATCTCTTTGAGAGACTGTGATGCGGAGCATGACGAGTGGCGCAGGATCTGAAGGATCCGAACTGCATGTCACCAAGATCCTAGGATTGACACCTGGCAGGCATTTTCCGTTATAAAAAAAAAGTGTTTACGGTAGTGAGGGGGAGTTTAGTTTTTGCTAAGTTTTGCTCTGTTTTCTGTTTAATTAGAGAGAGGGTTCGAGTCAGTAGCTGGGCTCGAGAGTGAATGAATAAAGAGGACCTGCGTGTCCATGGGATTTTCTGTGGGAAAATAAAGGGGGCAGAGTGCCCAGTAGATCTACAGATCTGTACTGAATCTGAGTTGTAATACTCTTTTGGTTTTTCATAATGCAAGTAGGAGTGGCCGGTTTCCAGTGGCCCCTGTCCTCTTCTTCAGTTCCTACATGAATGCTGTCCCCTGGAAACTATATCCTGTTCAGTTTTTTTTTTCTTCTTTAATTTGTTTGGTGAGCTGTAGTTGCAGGTATACCCACTGAGAGTTGGGGTCTGCATCAGATTGGTATCAGAGCACACGATGGCTCAGAGAGGAGTCCATCTT
>LPNX010872652.1:136433-327623 GCA_001517045.1 Pseudotsuga menziesii | reverse complement strand
ATAATGCAAGTAGGAGTGGCCGGTTTCCAGTGGCCCCTGTCCTCTTCTTCAGTTCCTATATGAATGCTGTCCCCTGGAAACTGTATCCTGTTCAGTTTTTTTTTTCTTCTTTAATTTTTTTGGTGAGCTGTAGTTGCAGGTATACCCACTGAGAGTTGGGGTCTGCATCAGACTGATTCTTCCTTTTCGCTACTTCATTCTGCTGGGGAGTGTAGGGAATTGAATGTTGAACCTGAATACCACTTTGGTAGCATATGTACAGAAACTTATTACTGATATAATCCCCTCCATTATCATATCTCAATATCTTGATCTTAATCCCAGAGGCATTTTCGATCAAGGCCTTTAATTCAGAAAATTTTTCACATACTTCAGACTTCTTTTTGAGAAAGAAGACCCATGTGTACCTTGAAAAATAATCAATAAAAGTAATAATATACCATGATCCATTCATGGATATGACAGGAATCGTACCATTGATATCATAATGTATCAGCCCCAATCTGCATGTAGCTCGCTTTTCCTTCCCCCAATCGAACTTGTGCTCAGAGTGTTTTCCAATCACACAGCCCTTGCAATTTTCGGTGGTTACCTTAATGACCGAGAGGCATTTAAGCATGGAGTTTTTCTGTAATTTCTGAAAATATTTGAAATTCAGATGGCCAAACCTTTCATGCCATAGCCTACTAACCTCATTCCCATGAGTTAGCAGAGCGGTGGGCTTTGCATCCGGCACAAAGTGGGAGAACTCATAGGCTCTTGCATGATGGTTGGCAAGACCTTTAGCAATGAGTTTCCTGGATGCAAGCTCCATTATCTCAACATAATTTGGGCTGAAAGAGACTCTCTTAGGAACTCCATTATGTGTCATCTGATAGACACTAAGGAGATTTGATGCCAAAGACGTTACATAAAACACATTTGAAAAAAAACCATTTTCAAGATCAACAGTACCTTGCCCTTCTGAAATGATGGTGGAGTCATCTCCCATGTGGATGGGGATGGATTTTGTGGTATCCATGGATGAAAAGGAGTCTCTTTTAGCCATAATGTAGTTCGAAGCTCCAGAATCAATCAAGAGTGCTTTGGACTTCGAAGTGCTTGCGATGAGGGCATGACCTTTTTCATGCTGTGGTTCCTGATCTTGCTGATCTCTCCTCCAAAATCTTTCCGAAAGATTGATGTGATTTCTCTCAAGGAGAGAGGTAGCTTCATCAAGATTATTCTTCATGCAAGCATGTTCAAGGTGGAATCCCTTCCCGCAGTATGAATAGTTGACTTTTTCCTTGCCATGGTGCCCTTTTCCTTTGCTCTTCCTTGAGCCAGAAGACTCATCATGCTACTGGTTTTCAACTCTAGGCTCAAGAAAATCAAATTTATTTTTTGGGTTCTTTTGTTTCTTTTCTTTACCCTTCAGATATTTGGGCCCTGAGACACAAAGGGCTTGATCACGGGAAGATTTGATGATCCCCATCTGGACAAGCTTGTCATGTTCACTTGTTAGGGACTCAATGAAGGCATTGAGTGTAGGAATATTCCATCCAAGGGTTGTGAGCTTCCCCACATGGAATGTAGAAACAAAAACTAAATAATCAACCCCAAGTTTGGAGAGTATGGTAAGGATGAGTTGATCATCCTCCTTCTCCACTTTGCATTGCTTCAAGAGTAAAACATTGCGCTTGAACTTTGTGAAAAAATCATTTAGAGTCTCGAAATTGGAGGGCTGGAGAGACATCAATTCATTTTCGAGCTGGTAACATCTCAAGTCATCTTGCTTTCCATATAGAGTTTCCAATTTGTCCCATATTTCTTTTGGAGTCTTCAATATCGCAAGATGTAAAAGAAGATCCCGGGAAATAGAGAGGCACAAGAAACTGATTGCTTCATCATTCTTGTTCAAGAATATTGATTTTTCTATGGTAGAACTAGGCTCATCTTCAGTGTCCATGCTGACTCTATAGAGTCCTCTACAGTGCAGGTGAATCTCCATGTCACCTTTCCATTAGTGGAAATTGTATGGAGTCAAAAGATCTACTGAGGAGGCCATCTAGATCTGTTGGAGTGAATGCTTCGCCTGTAGAAAACTTGAAAATCACAAAATAAAGGGCAATGTAAGGTAGGACATCCTGCACATTTTAGGCTTTCATCACACCCAGCATAGTCAATCAAGCAAGCTTGATCAACAAGCTGTTTACTTGGGGTATTAAGTTGTAAGCCTTGGCTTTTGGTGCGGTGCTGGATTTTTGACCTTTTGCTCAATTTTGATGTAGAAATCTATCAAAAAGATTGTTTTTGAGAGATAGAGATTTGTCCTACCGTCAGCTCTGATACCATATTAATCTTGCACAATGATCTAGGAACTAAACATCAATCTCATCAAAGATTAATCAACAAATAACTCATGAAATGGTGTAAAATGGGCTATAGAATGAGTAGCCACTCTATATATTCACACAAAGAATGAGAAAATACATTACAATGTCATGCTACAAGCAAGAATGAGAAGCAATTTGAATTCCTAAGGAGGTCATTCTAATTGAATGAGTGAGTCTAGCTTAACTATATGTAAGCCACAGTCAACACTCAAGTTAACCACTGATCAAAACCATAATTGACTCAACTAAACCATAACTGAAGTCAAAGTGCAAAAAATGACCAAGTATTAACTGAAAGAGATTAGAGACATGTCACGGCAAGCCAACCATCAAGTGGTAGCGCTTCAATGACTCCAATGAACCCCGATGAGGTTAACTGAAGTGTAACTGAACATCAGAAGTGGTTGGAGGTGCCCCTGTTGACTCTAGTTCATTAAATAATCAATAAATAATCAATTTAATGAAGGGAGGTTCCTTCACTACCCTGTTTAACTGATTGTAACCATCAGTTAGTAATTAGTTGCATTAATATCACTCAAATCACCCCTGGAGTGCTCCAGTTAGCCTCCCTGAATATAGGAGAAGGCTAAGTTAGCCTCCTTGACTAAAGGTAGGCATGGATGTGATCTAGCTGATGACATTTAATGCTCCACTAATGTTAACTAATCCAATAATACTTAATATAGTGGTTTAACTAGGACAAATTGACCAAAATGAGTGTGTAAGGTGGTAAATGTCTCCTAGCATGTATGAATTCCAAACTATTATACAATTATTTCAGACATGAAAGAAAACATAACGAGAGAGATAAACTGGAAAAAAATTCACACGATAAAGGAAGTAACAGACTTTAATACAAACAACACACGAATCCCTATGTAAAATGTCGACCTCAGCTCTGCAACTTTATTAAAATACTCTTGAAAGCATACACTGCAAAATTACATCTATTCCAACCTTTTCTCCTTCTTCAGGAGGAAAATTTATAATATTTTGGACTTCCTAAACCGACATTCAGGAATCAAAATTTTTTACAAAATGGATAACATATTATAACAAAATTTGAACATGGCCTACACACCACGATTCACATAAGACAAAAATAAAATGTGGACTACTAGAAAAATAGGCTTAAAAACCCCTCCCGCATACCCCATATGGTGACAGATGTGCAAAAAATGAAAGAGGTTTTTGTAAGTGGCCATGTTCCCAACAAACCACATGTATTATTTTCCTTTTATTCATCTCTAGCTTCTCAGGATATGATTTTGAAACTAATGACTTAGAAAGTAAACCTGTACATTTATGGAAAACTACCCTGTGAAGATATTTTAAATTCTCCCAACCTGTGATACCTGTGTAAAAAGTGAAGTAGGTTTTTGTAGAAAGGCCTATGATGAAGAAAATAATCGCTCCATTTCTTGAAATTCAACTCCACTTGGCTTAAACAATTATTTGAATTTGATGCCCGAGACAGTCCTTTGGAAAACGTAAAACATAGCCTGTAAAAATCACTTTGTTTCTCCTAACCGATAGCACCTATGTAAAAAATGAAGGAGTTTATTGAACATGATCTTGTTCGTAAGAGAAAGCGCTTTCAATTTTGGAAAATTATTTACGGTTTTCCAGAAACAATTGATTGAAATAACTGACTAAAATAGTCATTTAAAAATCTGGAAATTTGCTCTTTGAATATGACTTCAATTATCTCAATCCATAGCACCTGGGTAAATAATGAGAGATGTTATTGTAGACACGTGTGCTATGAAGAAAAACCTCTCTCGATTTCTGAAAAATCATCTGGGTCCGGCAGGAAAAATTGATTTAAAATAATGACCAAAACAACCATTTTTCTAAAAAACAACCATGCTCCGCGGCTTTAAATCTAAATTGAGCTCATTTGATCCACAATTAGTACAATGTTCATGACCATTGTTTTTCCAACCTGCCGTCACATTCAACCAGAGAAATTATTTTAAGCGGTTGATCAGTTTTATCAGATAATGGATGCTTACCACATGTGTGAACTTGCATGCAGCATAAAAATTTCTCTAATCTCAAAACCTAATTTCTCCTTGCTAGTTGACAATGCAAAATTTGTTTTATCCATAGATTTTCCTCACCTACCAATCTTACCATCCAAACCTATCTACCATTTAACATCATTTCATTTACTGAAAAAATTAATTGCTCCATGCAACTTCACATCGCGAAATTGACCTAAGCGGTTGGATGATTTAGGTTTTGATTTGTGTCATTGATTCATTTTTCTTCAGCAAGATTTTTAAGAGATTGCCATCATCTATTACAGCATGGAAACCAAGAAAACTGACGGACCTGTGCAATTATTTGCCAATCAAATTATTCCTGGATGATATATGGATAAAAAAAACAATATAAGCCATCTATCCACCTTTATTTTAGAATACAATAATCAACAATAAACTCTTAAATTTCTTTATTGATTCTTCTGCAATAATTCATCATTCCCATGCTTCCATTCAACAACCATAAAATCTCCACCAATAAATCGCCACCCTGGGATTGAGCAAGGAGAAGATAAAATTCAAGTCAGTGATATCTTATTTCTTCAAAATACGAAGCTGTAATTCCTGCATATTTTCCATTCCATCTTTACAAAGTTCGTAAAATTACGATGTGTTAAAATATAACCAAAGGTCTTGAGAGTGCCATTCTTGTTTGCATATGAAATCATACATACAACCATTCTTGGATAACTTCGTGGCTTGTGAGTTTTATACCTCGTGCATATAAAAAACTCATGTGGTAATATCCCACATGCACGGTGTAAGATATGTTTCCAATTTTATATGCTTTGCTAGTTTCACATAATATCAACAACTTGTGGATTACTTCTTGGGAGCTATGCGCTTAGACTTTGGTGGAAACATTTTCTTGGTACATAATTTATAAAAACTTAATTTATCATTTTAATAATAAAAAATAAACTTGGATAAAATATAAAACTTGTATTATAAAGCCAAAATTTATATATAAAAACCAATGTTTATAAATTTGATTAAAAGTGAATAAAATCTTTTTTTTAATTCATAGGAATTACTTTCTTTTTGCCCAAAGCTTCTAACCTTTTTCTCGCACCACCTTGAAATTTTTATAAATTGTTTTAATGAGGAATCTTTGAAAACCATTTTATCCTCAAGAGAAACTCATAATTTTTAGGCAATGAGGCTTACTGGGAAAAAACTAAAATGGTGCTAACAGCTGGCTCCAGGAGGGATGTTATCCTCCCAGTGGGGTAGCAAAGAACCCCTATAGACCAAGTGCTAAATCCATTGGGCTGCTCCCAATTTTCTTTGAAATCATCAACCTATTCTGAATTAAACCACCAATTGAAACCATTCTGCAAACAAACCTCACTCTTTCAACCTGTCACTTGTCACATGTCCACATTCTAAAAACTGAAGACAACTGTAACTACACATCTAAAATTTAAAACCAAAACTAAAATTACAACTAAAACTGAAAACAAACTCAAAGCTGCTAAATGGAATGTTCGCCATGTCGAGCTTATTCATCTTTACTTACCTACCCTACTTACTAAGCATCAACATTCAATCAAGTAAATTTTGACTTCCAATAAAACCACTCAAACAAATGATCCCATAAACCAATTTTTTTTTCATGCTTAATAAAAAACAGAACTGAAAGACCTAATGGCACAAAGTTATAATAAAGAAATTGATCTTTATAATAGAGATATAAGCAGCCATTACCACTGCCAAGATTCTCCATGTACTCTACGATTGGATCATAAAAAACATGACAGTCTTCAAAAAATTATGTCATTATCTTACCATGAGAGAGCTATCCCAACTATAAATTCCCTTGCACGCTGTCAAACTGATCTTCAAAAGAACCATGCAAGGAAAACACGTGACAATTTCTAGGTGAGACATCCACAAATTCATCTAAAATTTCTGATCTTACAACTTCATATTCTTTATATGATTCAATAGAAACATCATTCATTTCTTCAATAGGATCAAGCAAATAGATTTCTTCTTGACAAAAAAATTCTGAATTTGAAAAACAAAAAGAAACATCCATTTGAGAACCCCCATCTTCTTCTTCCTTATTCAACTATTCATTGCATACTGCTGGTTTTTCTAAAGGCTGGGATTGATTGCATAACTGCCTTTCTCGCTCATCATCCATTCCAAGGAAATTTATACATTCATCTACAATATCAAATTTCTGCTTTTGATCAGAAACTTTAAGTCTCTTTTTTAACCACTCAAATGAAGGAAAACACAATGGCAAACAGTCATCTTCAACATGTCTAGTTTCCACGATGTTTTCATACTTTTGATCTTGGATTACAATGAAATTTTCTTCACTAACAGAAATTGTGTCAAGCTGATTGCATTCTTCAGAAAACAAATGAGTACACCCATCTCATTTCAAATCACTAGGCTGATCATCTTCTTCAAGCAAGGAGATATTCATATAGTCATGTAAACATTTAAGTGAAATATGAATTTGATCAATATGTAGAGGTCTTCCTTCAACCACTATTTCAAAATATGATTTCTCTTTACTTGCATTTTCAGAAAATGAACATGTGGAGGGACTACAGGACTGAGATTTTCTAGAATTATCATCTTCTATGTAATCAATCACGCAAGCGTTGTAAATTTCAAGAGATTCTAGTTGCAAAAATGAATTTTCTGATTGGGAAGTGGAAGCCTCTTCTTGTAACAAAAATTTGGAAGTTGAATAATATGAGGAAGGATTTGATTGACAATTGCAACCTCTCTCTTGGTCACACAGAGAATGGCAATAATGCTGCAAATCATCATCAGTTTCAGGAAGAGAGATATAACTGGTTGAAATAGAGCTTTGGTCAATGTCAACTTCAGTCAAGGAAGACAGTACTAACTGCTGGGAAATTTCTTGAATATCATGGCAATTGGTTTGTCTTTATTTTTTAGATGAATATTCATGCAAGATCTCTAAAACCTCTTCAACCAAATACAAATCATCACCACACTCATCTTTCACATTTTCAATGAATTCTCTATCTTGTGTGCAACAGTCTTGAAGTAACAACAAAGAAGGATAATGCCTTTTGAAATGTTCATGAAATATGGTATGAAATTCTTTAAGGGAGGATAAACTCCCTACTGGAAATCCCTCATACAAAGACCTTGCGTATCCTTCTAAACTAAACATGAACAGTTTCATTAAAGAATCTTCATGCCATCCCACTCCTAGCTTATGTATATGCTTATGAAATCTAAATAAATGAATGGTAGCATCATCCCCCTTTTCATCCTTGAATCTTGGAAGATATGTTTGCCAATTTACCAAAGGTATTTTATTGGGATAACCAAGAATGGAAGCAAGATTCATAGGAGCATACCTTGCGGCTCGAGAATTCATCTTGATGGTGGAGAAACTTAATCATCTCCTCAAACTTTGCAACCCCATTCGATAATGGAACTGCCATAGAACATTATGAAGAATGGATCCTTCGCAGATGGAGTCACCACGTGAAAAGAGATATGACCTTATTGATGTCTAACCATTGTTCACCATCAACAGTCAAATCTAAACCTTTCATTCAAATCCATGGAATATTTGAGACCTCTCCCCGTATTTGTCTTTCTGACCATTGGTCTCCCTAGTGGAGTCACCTTCAAGAATCTTTTAGTGGAGTCGCGAGGGAAAATGATACCACCTTTTTCACATGTAAGAATCTTTGTTTTCCCACAGAAACCCTTTATACTTTGTGTTTTTTGTCGTTCATCCTAGGGATGATCTTCAATCTTTTCCTCAAGAATGGCGCTAGTTTGTTAGCACTGGAATTGAGCCAAAGGTTGTGGAAGGCCCGCTCCCAGGTAATAGCAGAACCACTTTCGAAGAGAGAACTAGCCTTTTGCTCTTCCAAGAGGGATCTCCCACCAAATATTAACAATGCCAGATATGTACAAGTGAAAATAGAAATTGTTTGTAAAGTTGGTTGAAACAAGACATAGAACCATTGGGCGATGGATTCAAGAAGTGTAACAAAAATGAACAGAACTTATGCAGACAATTTCAACATAGAGGCAAGATATCCATCCAATCATAGTCAAATTATAATTTTCTGGTGGAAAAGAAGAACATGAATAGACCATCAACACAGAACATTGGAAAATGAATTCTATATTAAATTTGGAAGAAAGCTTTAGTGGATATTTGAAGCAACAGGTGGAGCATAGCATGTATGAATTCCAAACTGTTATACACTTATTTCACACATGAAATAAAACATAACGAGAGAGATAAAATGGAAAGAAATTCACATGATAAAGGAATTAACAGACTATAATACAAACAACACATGAATGCCTCTGTAAAATGTTGACCTCGGCTCTGTAACTTTATTAAAACACTCTTGAAAGCATACAATGCAAAATTACATTGGTTCCAACACTTTGTCCATCTTCAGGAGGAAAATTTATATTATTTTGGACTTCCTAAACCAACATTCGGGAATCAAAATTTGTTACAAACTGAGGAACATCTTCTAACAAACTTCAGACATGGCCTACACACCATGATTCACATAAGACAAAAATAAAATGCAGACTACTAGAAAAACAGGCTCAAAATCCCCTCCTGCATATTCCAGATGGTGGTAGCTGTGCAAAAACTGAAAGAGGTTTTTGTAATCGGCCATGTTCCCAACAACACCCATGTCTTCTTTTCCTCTAATTTAGCTCCAGATCCTCAGGATCTGATTTTGAAACTGATGACTAAGATAATAAACCTGTAAATTTATGGAAAAATACCCTGTGAAGATATTTTAAATTCTCCCAACCTGTTATACCTCTGTAAAAATTGAAGGAGTTTTTTGTAAATAGGACTATGGTGAAGAGAAAAATCTCTCTATTTCCTGAAATTCAACTCCACATGGCTGAAACAATTCTTTGGATTTGATGTCTAAAACAGTCATTTGCAAAACCTAAAACATAGCCTGTAAAAATCACTTTGTTTCTCTTAATTCATAGAGCCTGTTTAAAAAATGAAGGAGGTTATTGAAAACGACCCTGTTCTTAAGAGAATCCTCATTCAATTTTGGAAAATTCTTTATGGTTTTCTGGAAACAATTGATTGAAATAATTGACTAAAACAGTCATTTAAAAATTTGGAAATTTGTTCTATGAAGATGACTTCAATTATCTCAAACCACAGCACTTGAGTAAAATCTAAGAGAGGTTGTGAAGAAAAAAATCTCTTAGTTTCTGAAAAAACATCTTGGTTTGGCAGGAACAATTGATTTAAAATAATGACCAAAGAAAACATTTTCTAAAAAACAACCATGCTCTGTGGCTTTAGTTCTGAATTGAGCTCACTTGATCCACAATTAGTACAATGTTCATGAGCATTGTGTTTCCAACCTTCCTTCACATTCACCCAGAGAAATTATTTTAAGCGGTTGATCAGTTTTACTGGATAATGGATGCTTACCACATGTGTGAACTTGCATGCGGCCTAAAAATTTCACTAATCTCAAAACCTAATTTCTCCTTGCTAGTTGACAATGTGAAATTTTTTTTATCTGTGGATTTTCCTCACCTGCCAATCTGACCGTCCAAACCTATCTACCATTTAACATCGTTTCATTGATTGAAAATTTTAATTGCTCTGTGCAAGTTCACATCGTGAAATTGACCAGAGGAGTTCGATGATTTAGGTTTTGATTTGTGACGTTGATTCATTTTTTTTCAGCAATATTTTTAAGAGATTTCCATCATCTCTTATAGAATGCAAACCAAGAAAACGGACGGACCTGTGCAATTATTTTCGAATGAAATTATTACTAGATGATACATGGATAAAAAAATATATAAACCATCGATCCACCTTTGTTTTAGAATACCATAATCAACAATAAACTCTTAAATTTCTTTATTGATTCTTCTGCAATAATTCATCATTCCCATGCCTCCATTCAACAACCGTAAAATCTCCACCAATAGATCGCCATGCTGGGATTGAGCAAGCAGATGATAAAATTCAAGTCTGTGATATCTTATTTCTTCAAAATACCAAGCTACAATTCCTGCATATTTTCCATTCCATCTTTACAAAGTTTGTGAAATTACGATGTGTAAAAATATAACTAAAGGACTTGAGAGTTCCATTCTTGTTTGCATATGAAATCATATATACAACCATTCTTGGATAACTTCATGCCTTGTGAGTTTCATACCTCGCCCATATAAAAAACTCATGTTGTAATATCCCACATGCACAGTGTAAGATATGTTTCCAATGTTTATATGCATTGCCAGTTTCACATAATATCAAAGAACAACTTGTGTATTACTTCTTGGGAACTATGCGCTTGGACTTTGGTGGAAAGATTTGCTTGGTTTGTGGATCCCACGCAACTTGGTAATGAGTGGTCTTGTGCCAACAAATTTTTTTATAAAAACTTAATTTATCATTTTAATAATAAAAAATAAACTTGGATAAAATATAAAACATGACTTATAAAGCCAAAATTTATATATAAAAACCAATGTTTATAAATTTTATTAAAAATGAATAAAATCATTTTTTTTAATTCATACGAATTACTTTCTTTTTGCTCAAAGCCTCTAACCTTTTTCTCGTGCCACCTCGGGATTTTTATAAGTTGTTTTAATGAGGAACGTTTGAAAACCATTTGATCCTCAAGAGAAACTCAGAATTTTCAGGCAATGAACCTTACTGTGGCAAAACTAAAATGGTGCTAACATCCCCAATACCCCACAATACTGGATAACACATGCTCCCATCATATCCTACTTTTTCATCCTCCCTATCCTTCCTCTACTAGTATAGATGTGGTGACGGCTTCACTGACCCAAAGCCATATAGAAACTGAGAGTGTTAGTGTCAGCTAAACATTGGACCTAAACTATCCTAGTAGACATCTGACTAGGGGAGTGTGACTCAGCACTATCCTCCCACAACCTTAGGTATTATAAGAATTATAGGGTGGTAATACCTCCATCGCTCTCAACACACTGGGTCTATAACTTGTCAAAATCACACTATGTTGTTATTGGAATTATTGGTTTCTGTCATTGTATTGTCATGTCGATTGCTAAGATTTATTGCTTAACACACACTTATTACTCATATCATATCAATTATCCAGTTACCTCGTAGCCCTTGTGTCATGTAGATTAATATTTTGAAACCATATATTTCTAACAAATATCTCTATCATATCGTCATCAACCTTTTATTTCATCACATAACATCATTAAATCGATCACATCATGGGTTCCTATCCAAGTACCACATCATATATATATCATATTTCATTAAATACGATAAGTAAACATACACTGTGAAAATAAAAGAAGGAAATGTTAAATTATTGAACCATTGATCTACATGAAAGTGAGAGAAATTGAAAGGTAGAATTTTGCAATGTAATATCAAGAACATGTACACTGAACAAGAAAAAATTGAGACAAATCTGATCAGACTTGATTAGTTAATTACAACATTAATATTCATTATTCTAGCAGTATAGAATAGTGTTACAATAAGGATATTTTGAATCATGTGGATAAGATTTGAATCTACCAACTAAACTTGACTGACTGGATAACTGAGAGTGGCTAAATCACTGCATGGGAGCCACTAGTCTAACTCTTGATGTCTAAATCAATTTGACAATTAGTTAAACCCGTTAAACTAGTTAAACTTATGAGGCAGGTAGAAAAGGGCACCACTTCCCCATGCAACCATGAAAAAATGGATCTATACTAACTGAGAGTGATCTAACTGAATGTAACTAAAGGTTGACTCAGCATAGCTTCCTACCTACCACAACGAACTGATGGAAGCTACTTATGGCATTCATAGTGGATCCTATAATGTAGGGATTGGTCTCACAAGCACATAAACTCATTCATGAACATGCAGTAAGTGGCGGTTAAGATATGTATGTGTTTCCCACACTCTAGTACAGTAATAATGTCTCCCTAAGCTATACAATATGATCAATTAAACTATATATGAACAAGGGAAGATTATATAATCCTAACAGTCCCCCTTAATCCTAACTTGGACAACTTGGCCCCTGGAAACTAGGCCAAAAGTCACCCATACAATTTAAAAGAATTAAAAGATGCTTAATAAACTAAGGGAAATGGGGAAAACCTCATGGAAAAAAAACCCCGCAAAATAAGCTATGAATCACGAAAACAATCTATACTTAAGAGGAAATTTTCCTCTTTGGGTAAAAACTTGTAAATTTTTGCTGCAATTTGCAGCTCTGTGGAGCAACCATGCAGAATCATGGTTCTTTTGTGCATCATCATCCTGGGAATGTGCATGTGAACCTTTCCATCTTCTTCTTATCTACTAAATGTTTCTTTTGTCTCTTCTTCCTGGAGGAGGAATGAAATGATCCATATTGTTCTTGAGAGGGATAAATTGTGGATCATTCACTATCATCAATTATTATCTTCCTCAAAGTTTGTTGCACTACTCTGTAGGTAGCGAAGATGTGTGAGAGAGTGAAACATAAACATTCTAATACTGGGACCTCATTTTTATTCTATCATCTGGATCCCGAGCATCATTCCCATATGCTTCAATAAGCTTTTCCACCCATTTAGGCTTCTGATTTGGAATAGGAGATGGATCTGTATCTAGATGATCTTAAGGTAAAATCTCTATATCAAGAGCATGTTGATATTGTTCCTCATCTTATGAAACTAAAATATTAGACAACATATCATTATCTACAAATGGATATGAAAGAGAGTTTATACCTCTCCTTTCGAATGGCTACTGAGATTGTGCTGGAGCTGAGTATGGCATAAAGTGTGAGAATTCATATGCCTTGGAGGCATGGTTTGTAACACCCTTCGCTGTAATATTCCCAGTTGATATATTTAAGATATCCACTGATTCAGGACCAAATATAACTTGCTTTGGTGAGCCAGTATGTGTCATCTCACAAACAGATAACAAATTTGCTACAAGAAAGGGCACATACAGAACATTATTGAACTCAGCATGATGGATTTTAATAGAACCTCTCTGAGTAGCTCGGATTTGGGAGTCATCTCCCATGTGAATTCTAGGTCCTCCTGAAAGAGTGAGAATGGAGAAGAATTCCTTGGAGGAAACCATGTGGTTGGATGCTCCAAAATCAATCAAGTAATATTTTTACTGAGTGAGTCCTTCCTTCAAGGCATGGCATCTGTCATGACCTTCTGTCAATTGTCTAGCATCAGACTTCTTTTCTCCTTGTGGGAGCGAAATATTGTTCTGTTCAAGGAGTGTTTACAACTGGTCAATTTTCTTCTTCATGCACTTGTTTTCTGTATGAAAGCCTCTCATGCAATATGGACATCTAGTATTCTTGAGTTTCTTATTTCTCTTGGAATCCGAGGCTCCATCGGAAGATATCCTATTCCCCTTTGGCTTCGAATTAGTGGATTTGGGATCCTTCCCTTTTTTCTTCCCTCTGGCTTGTGCATTTTTTGAGTCTAAAATCAAGAGAGCTTAATTATTGGAAGTTTGAATCACTCCCATTTGAACCAATTTATCTTTCTCTTGTATTAAGGACTCAACAAAATCGTATAGAGAAGGAAAATTCCAATTCAAAATGGAAAATCTTCTGGAATGGAATGTAGAGACAAATATTTGGTACTCAGAGCCAATATTTCTCAGTACATACATCACAAGTTGATACTATTTCCTGTCTATTCCACATTGTTTGCATTGCAATACTAGTGATTTGTACTTTGTAAAGTATTGTTGAATAGATTCGAAACTGCAGGGATGTTAAGCGATGAGCTCATTGTCCATCATATTCCCTCGAAGATCATCTTTTTTCCCAAACAAAGATTCAATATTTTTCCATGCTTGCTTTGGATTCTTAAGTCCCTCAAGATGGAACAAAATATCCATGAAGATATGAGTGCAAATGAAGCCGAAGGGCTTATCAAGCCGATTCAAAAATTTGTTCTTCTTAACATACTATTGAGGCTCAATTTCTCTTCCCATTGTCATCCTATATAGACCAAGCATGCACAAGGATACCTACATATCTGACCTCCAATCAGAGTAGTAGAAGGGTGTAAGGCTTCAAGGTACGAGTGCTGAAGAATCCATCAATCTATATGTTGAAAAATTCAATTCCTTGAGAAGATGCATAATTACCTACAAATATCACTGCAAAACCCAAATCAATTCACAAAAATGTTAGTTTCAATCCTTTCCATCTCAACATGTACACTTTCTTAGAGCCTGTTAGACCTGGATACACTTCTCTGAAGAGAATTCAGAGGGAGCAAGGCTATCATTCAAGGAATTATGTGGAAACTCAGCTGCTTCTAGTGTACAATGGAGATCAAAAAAAACTTACTGCTAGCATAAACAAGGATCTGATACCATGTTAAATTATTAAACCATTGATATACAGGAAAATGAGAGAAATTGAAAGGTATAATTATGCATTAGAATATCAAGAACAATGTACACTGAAAAAGACAAATTTGAGAGAAATTTAATTAGAATTGATCAGTTAATTACAACATTAATATTCATTATTATAGAATTATACAACATTGTTACAATAAGGAGAATTCAAATCATGTGGATAAGATTCAAATCTACCAACTAAACCTGACTAACTGGATAACTTAGAGTGTCTAAATTGTTCCATGGGAGCCACTAATGTAACTCCTGATGTCTAAATTAGTCTGACAATTGGTTAAACTAGTTAATCCAGTTAAAATGATGAGGTCGGTGGAAAAAAGGTGCCACTTCCCCATGCAACCATGAAAAACTAGTGCTAGGCTAACTAAGAGTGATCTAACTGAATGTAATTGAAGGTTGACTCATCATAACTACCTATCTACCACAACAAACTGATGGAGGCTACTGGTGGCACTCAGAGTGGCTCCTATAATGTAGGGACTTGTCTAAGAGGCACATAAACTCATGCATGAACATGCAGTAAGTTGAATTTAACCTATAAATGTGTTCCCCACACTCTAGTACACTAATAATGTCTCCCTAAGGTAGACAATATTATCAAATATACTATATATGGATAAGGGAGGATTATATAATCCTAACAGGAAATATCATGATAAAAAATTACATAATCATTAGAGGAAATTTAATCTCAAAATGGGCCTCCTAAAAAAATCAATAAAATAATAGTTAAAATAGTAAAATAATATTTATTAATTTTGGAGGAAGAAAAGAAAAAAACTACTTTTTTGTTTGTATTTTCGACATATCTCCCCATGTTTTTACCCAAATTTCGATCAGGAGAGCTTGTTGGATGTAGAATTAAATTCCCCATCCAACAAGTACCCACTTGATATACTTTTGACAGGCCCTACTACCCCAAAAACAAGGAATACCTGAAAAAATGTTATGATGACATCATCATCACATTTTTTCAGGTATTCCTTGTTTTTGGGGTAGCAAGGTCCATCAAAAGAATAATGAGTGGGTTCTTATTGGATGGGGAATTTAATTCCGCATCCAATGAGCTCTCCCGGCTGAAATTTGAGTAAAAACACAGGGAGATATGTCGAAAATACAAACAAAAAAGTAGTTTTGTTATGATACCTATCCCCAAATTTATATTAAAAAACTATTTAAGACCTATACGACATTTCAAATTTAATTCAATTTCATTGGCTAACACATGATGACGTGGAATTTGAATCAAAGTTAAAAGGTCGATTTTGAGTTGAAATTTCCCCCAATGCATAGTAAGATTTCATAAAAATGGTAACGTCATCGCATCATACTCATAGTATCAACATAAGAATAGTAACATCATCATTATAATAGTAACATATAATCAAGTCCAACATGCCAAAATATAGTTTACTCAGTCTAGGTGAGTCCAACAGATAATAAGCAAGGTAAAGTGTAGTGTGTATAATGGTAAACATGCCTAGTGATGAAAAATATCGATGCATAGTCTCTGCATCCTCCTAGGTAGTATATCATGGGTTTTACTTGTCCCATTTGACCTTAACTTGGTCCATGTGGAGATTACGGAGCTCACGAATCCTATGATACTGTATACATAATTGTTAGAGTGTGAATCTTCCCTACTTCGAGACCATTGGATTATACTATGGTGGATTGATATTCTTCTTACGCTACAACAAATCCAAGAATTAGCATCCCATTTAGCGTCCCTTTTTAGTGTAATTTTTGTTTACATTGAGTGGTCAAACTAGACGCTAAATGGGACGCATCATGGACAAAATTTAAAGCGTCTCAAAAAATGTCTTTTTTTACTTCCTAGATATCATCCTTTATGACATCCAAAATAGTGTCTATTTTTTTCTTCTAGAATAGCATCCAACTTTGCTTCCTAAACAATGTCAAGATTTTCTTCCTAAATAACGTCATATTTTTCTTCCTAGCGAGTGTCCTCTTTTTCTTCTTAAATGAAGTCCCCATTAGCGTCATATTTGCATCCTTAATAGTACAATGTTAGCATCCAAATTAGCATCCAATATTGCATCCATTTTTGCTACCACTTTAGCATCCCATTTTTCACCATGTTTTACATCCGAATATGTGCCAATTTTTGCTTCCAAATTTGTACCAATTTTTGCTTCCTTTTTTGCATCGTGTTTTTCTACCAAAATGATGCCAAATATTTCGTCTATTGTTGCACCATATTTTTATCCCTATGTAGCGCCATGTTTTTCATCCAAAGTAACGTAGTATTTTTCTACCATATCAACACCATGTTTGTCTTCATCATTAGCACCACGTGTTGCATCCTTTTTAATTCCTAGTTTCGTGTCTTATTTTGCTACCATATCAAAACAATGTTTGTTTTCATCATTAGCACCACATGTTGCATCTTTTTTAATGCCTGTTTTCGCAGCTCTCATTTTTTGGTCACTAATTTAGTTATTTTCAATAGTTTTATATACTAGTTTTGGTCATTGTGTTTAGTCACTTATCTCTCATTGTTTGGCCACTTATCTCTTATTTTTACTTCCCAATTTAGATGTTTTTAACCAATATTATAATATCATTAGGGCATGGAGGAATCGAACCACCAACCTCTTGCTTGTAAGGCAGGCGCTCTTCCATTGAGCTAGCACCCTTTTAGAATTTGGCAACCTAAATTACAGACTCCTTTATAATGGTAAAAGGATCAATACACAACTTTGATTATTTAATGGTCAGAAAATGATGATACATTGTATAAGTTCATAATATATGATTAAGCATGTTATGAAATTTATAAACCTTTTTTAGAAATTTTGAAAAAAACTCAAGAAATTTTGAAATTTTGATTGCAAAAATCACTAGTCCCTAGCAACCGTAAGTATACCACTATATGAGACCTATCAACAACAATTATCTTAGTGTGGATTCCAATGAAATAGTCGATAAGCATGATCAACCTAGAGCCATGTATAAGTGGAGCAATAAGGATAATCAAAATAGGATGATCAACCCAATAGTTGTTGCTTCACGTGGATCCTATCCACCATGGGATGAGCAAATTTCCTTCTTCCATCAAGCTAATGAATATCCACACAGACAAATGGTTAGGATATATTGTGATGCCAATTCATAATGTTGATTCACTTCCTTGGGTGATGTTGCAGTGATTTCACTGGGAGATCTACATAATCCCCAACAACATTGGATATAAGCATATTCATGGGGCCATAGAGTATAGGATGAAATTGTCTTTTTATTTTTTTCTTTGGAAAACCATACATGACTTTAAACATTGGGAAATGAATAGAATCAGATATACTTAACAAACTACAATCATGACGGGGCATAATACAATACTCTATAGTCATTATGTAGATATTGGAAATGGGTATAGCTACCTAAGGACTATGAACAACATCCATTTAAATATGAATGCAAAATCTTCCATGTCATAGGAATACTCAATGGTAGTAAGCTTTTGTTTCTAACATAAAGAAACAAAGAATTTAGAAATGGAAGCTCCAGGGGGATACACATAACATTAGAACAAAAAATCAACACTCTAAAGAAGTTCCATCTAGACTTTGCATCGTAAACAAGAAAGCATTCATAATATAGACAAAATTGACTGTGGTCATAAACTAGGTCATATTTCAATTACCTATATTAGAATGTGATTACTCTAATGGTTAGGTTTCCATTTTGGTCACTACAGAAATATTTTGTCATGAAATATCCATAATCTTTAGTATCCCATTATTATCAATTGGCAGATAATATCATACTTAAATCATAAAATTCCATGTTCAAACACTTGTTTCAATAATCATATATCATAATGAAAGAAAGAGAAGAAAAAAGATTGATAAAATCAAGAAACTACCTTTGATGTCCCAATGCAAAACTTGGTTGATATGACATTGCATACATTTATTTACCAACACAACCTGCATCATACAATAGAATGTAGTGTTTAGATATTAAGAACCAAATAAGTGTTGCATTATTGAAGACTGAATAAGAATGCCCTTCAAATTGTGTAATTATTCTTAGTTATTGAGTAAGTTGCTATGGATTTTATATTGAGGGGAGTTAAAAAATTTGTATTTCGTGTTAAGACGAAGTGCTAGAATACATATATGTGGAGGCTCCACCATTGAAATAGATCCCCTGTAGAAGGAATCATATCTTGGTCCCATGAAACAGATCCTGTGAAAAATAAAAAATAAAATCCTGAAATTTTCAAAAGGATCTTGTGAAAATCAAACAATTCCTAAAATTTTCAAACGAATCTTGAAACTTCCAATGCTTCTATGACCAATTGATCCCCCAAAAAAATTATTTTTAATTAAAAAATTAGAAAAACCCTAAACACCTAATGGCTAGCGTAAACCCCATTCCTACTCAAGGTCCGATCTATCTATACATCAAGATATGCTTTTGAAATATGATATATCAGTATCAACGTCTGCTTTCAACATTTTTATTTGATATATCTTTATGGTCAACGTTTGTTGTCAAGATCTGATCTATCTTTATGTACTATGTTGTTACTCACTTCACCTACACTATTCTGTAGTCTTTCCATATCGTTCAAGAAAACCACTTTATTCCCTGCTGATATGGACATGTGGATGTAGCTCACAAAAACACTATTATGACCTGCTTTAAGTTCATGCTGAAATGGTTTTTAAAATGATCAATATCACAACTTATCAAATTATCATTTATGGTACATGAAATCTCCTTTTTTTTCAATAACTTATAGTTCTACTCGTGTTTCCTAATTATTTTTGTTTCTTCATTCTATTTTTTGTATTTATTATAAAAATATTTTTATATTTGTTTGTACTTGTCGTTTCCCCATTTCCCCATCGTATTTGGATCATGGGTTTTAAAAAATCTAACGGATCCATATCTGGATCCGGATCTGAATCCATATCCTGGTAACTTAGGTATGTTCTCTAACTAACACTACAACAGTAAGCTTGAAACATTTACTTTAGACATATGTAGTCCAACTATACAAACCTGCCAATAAAAGGGAAAAATATCAATCTTAGTCTGTAATGCAGGGCCATCCTTTATCTTACTTCCCACAACAAGTTCTTAACAATAAAATTATAAATTCATAACTGATCTGATCTCTAACTGAATCAATGCTATAGCATTAGAGGAGGCATCATAAACAACCAATATCACTACATGGGAAATCCCTCCAAACTTTGTACATGGTTTCATGATCTTATTCTTTGGATAAACACCTAAACAACTCAACTCTGAGCTTGAAACAATTTATTTTGGATATATATCTAATCTATAAAATGCTATTGATACAAGGGCCCTCATGTTGACATCAAGGATGTTTATATTTTATGTATGGCTCATTTCCTTTATCTTAATACACACTCCAACAAGTTCATATTATAAACAAATTGAGACATAAACTCATGTCGTGTTGTTACATTGAAGGAACCTTCATCACTAACCAATATGTCACTACAGGGCCCAGGCATGATTGCTCAAAATAGGGTGCTTAAGTCCACATTCTTAACCACGTTACACACCATAATACAAGAACCCCTTAACATTGGTTGCAACAAAGTTCAAATATTGTTGGTGGCCACATACATTTATTTTTTTAATCCAAAGTGTGTGCCTTTAGTATGATAGGAGATTCTAATGATCCATTTCTTAATAAGTGTTGATGTATTTGTAACTTTGGAATGTATTCATCTATGTATCTTATGTATTGTAACCATATGTTTATTCCAGGATCTATCTATAATGTAATTGATTCGTGTTGTCATGCCCTGATGTTTTGATCAGTAGAATCAATAATGTAAACAAGTCATCTCAAGTCATAGTGGGTAACCCTATGATTGTCTAAGGGTTATAGTCCCCACAATTCCAGGGCACTAGGGTTATTAGACTCTCCTAGTAGAGGTCAGACCTAGTAGGGTTTTAGTCATGTCGGGATTAGTATAAATAGAGAACTGGAGTCTCTCTTTATCACACAACTCATCCACACTCAAGTGTAGCGCATAGTTGAGGAAGAGAAGACACTGGGGCTAGATAAGAAGAAGATTACTGTTGTCGAGAGATCACTTACTGTTTTGGGCTTTTACTATTTTGGTGTTGATTCTATCTCTGAGGAAGTTGCGGGGTTTTCTCCTCTATGGTTTCCCCAAGGAAAAACACTGTGTTCATTGTCTCTTGTGTTTGATTGCTGTACTTGTTATTCTCTCAGTTAAAGATCCTAATAATTCTAGCTTAATGTTGAAAAACTAACATGGTATCAGAGCTAACCTGAGAAGAAGACACTATGCAGATGTGGGAACTAGGGCTTCCTATTTTTTGGATCTTCCTCCACATATTTTCAGAAAAAGTAAGGTGGAATAACTCTGCTCCTTAGGGAACATCTGTCGAAGCAGAATCCAATTATGAGATTTTCCAGTTTTGGACCCGACACTACTGCCGGGAATTAGGGCTTTTCATAGAAGAGGAATTTTTCAGTGAGCCCAGGCCTGGATTGATCTCCTCCCAAAAATCGAAGTTAGGGATAAATTTCAAGGCATTTTTGTGGACAAAACTTTGGAAAAGAAAAACCCTAATATGCTCCTAAACCAGCTTTGCAGGATTTCAGCTTAAGTTTTAGATCCGACATCTTGACCTGGTAAGATCTAAAATATTTTGTATTTCCATTTGAGGTTCTCTATTAAGATGTCTCATCATACCAAGCTTGATGAAAAGATTGGGAGAGCTGATAACTTCTAAGCCTAGAAGTATAGGATCTCCCTCATCCTGGAAGAAAATGAGTTAGACTCCTACATCCATGAGGAGGTTCCAGTTCCAAAGGGAGATGATGCAAAGGCATTACATAAGAAGAAGATGGTTATGGCAAAGAGGATCATTGCTGATTCTATCAAGGATCACCTTATCCCACAAGTGTCCTCTCTCAAGACACCTAAAACTATGTTTGATGCCCTAACCAAATTGTTTGAAGGGAAGAACATAAACCAGAAGAAGACTCTAAGGAATCAACTAAAGAATATGAAGATTCAGAATGCAAAGACTATCTAGTCCTACTTCACAAGGGTTTCTCAGATCAAGGAACAATTAGTAGCTATTGATGAAGAAGTGGAAAATGCAGAGATTGTGATGACTACCTTGAATGGCCTTCCTAGGTCATGGGATTCTTTCATCCAAGGAATCTGTGCTAGAAAGAAGTTAGTCAAGTTCAGCAAACTATGGGAAGAGTGCTCTCAAGAAGAAGCTTGGATAGTAGCTTGAGAAGAGAAGAAGGGAAGTGAAGATCAAGCTCTCATAGTTCTCTCCAAGAGAGGAAAAAGAAAAACTCATCACTTCAAAGGTAAGAATCCTCATCATAGAGATAACAATAGAAAGGACCCATCTAGATTAAGATGTTATACATGTGACGAAATAGGACACTTTTCAAAATATTGTACTAAGAACAAGGTCCACTCTCATAAGAAGAAGGGGAACAAAAGAAGACATCCTGCTCATGCTGCAGAGGATGATGAACCATCCAAGAAGAGATCCAGATATGAAAGTGAAGATTCTTCAAGTGAGGATGAATATGTTTTGATTTCCGCTCTCACAGGTAACATTACTCATGGTAGTGATGATTGGCTTATAAACAGTGGGGCTTCTAAACATATGACTGGATTCAAGGAATCCTTTGTGAGACTATCAAAACATGAATCACCTGACATGCTGAAGCTAGGCGATGACTACCAATATCCAATAAAAGGTAGTGCAGAATCTTCATATAAACTAGACTCTGGTAAGTCTCTAACAATGAAAGAAGTATTGTTTCTACTAGGACTCAAGAAGAACCTTCTCCCCATATCAACATTAGATGAAAAAATAATGAGAGTTCATTCATAGATGGTCAAGTCATCATGTGGCCAAGAGGAAAGAGTATTGATGATGCAGTGGTGATTAGAGAGCAAGAAGGAGGATTGTATAAATTGAAGGGTAATCCAGAACAAGCCTTGGTCCATGACACAATAGAGACAAATGAGCTTTGGCATAGAAGGATTGCAGATGTCCATTATAGAGCACTACCTATTGCAAGCAAATTTGTTGAAGGTCTTCCAGAATTCCAAGCAAAACATGATGGGGTATGCAAAGGATGTTCGAAAGGAAAGAATACAAAGAAGGCATTTCCAAAGAGTGAAAGCAAAGCCAAAAGAATACTAGAAATCATCCACTCTTATGTATGCAGTCCGATGTCATCAAACTCACTAAGTGGGTATGCATACTATGTTTCTTTTATTGATGGATTTTCTAGGAAGACATGGGTTTACTTCATGAAGAACAGACATGAAGTATTCAGTAAATTCTAGGAATTCAAAGCCTTGATCGAGAACCACACTGAAAAGAAGATCAAGACTTTTCGATCAGATAATGGCGGAGAATTCACTTCGAATGAATTCAAAGAGCTATGCAAAGAATCAGGGATTAAGAGGGAGTTTTCCACTCCTTATAATCCACAACTGAATGGGATTGCATAAGGAAAGAACAGAACTATCATGGAAGCTGCAAGAGCCATGCTTCATGATCAAGATCTTCCTATGCATCTTTGGGTAGAAGCTGCTAGAACAACGGTGTATGTACAGAACCGTACTCCACATAGAGTACTCGAGAAAAAGAATCCTGAAGAAGTCTTCTCTGACAAGAAACCATAAGTCAGCCATCTCAGAATATTCAACTTCCCTGTATACATACACATTCCAAAAGAGAAGAGAACAAAATTAGATCCTTCAGGAAAGAAGGGTATATTTGTGGGATACTCTGAAATATCGAAGTCTTACAGAATATATTTCCTAGGATACAAGAAGATTGACATCAGAAGAGATGTGACATTTGATGAAGACACAACTTACAGCAAATCCAGAATGAGACCTGCTTAAGAACCTGAACAAGCAGAAGCACACAGAGTTCATGATACAAAAATCAACGAAGAAGCTCAAGAAGAAGATCAAGATTTTGAAGAACCCGAAAGACCTGTAGATCCACCTCTGGAGAAGAATCCTCATAAGAGGAAACCTGCTTGGGTACATGAATTTATCCAAGGTGTGGAAAGGTATGGGGCTCAGAAGAGAATCACAGAGAAAGAAAGAGGACCAGATCCTGCTCCGGTTATGTAGCCTTACTATGTGATTTCATTGATAAAGAACCTTCCAGTTATGAAGAAGTGATAGAACGGAAAGAATTGAAGGATGCTATGATCGAAGAATACCAATCGATCATGAAGAATGATGTTTGGGATGTTGTCCGAAGACCAAACAAGAAGTCAGTTGTAACTTCCAAATGGATCTACAAGATCAATCATGCTGCATATGGTAGCATTGAGAAATATAAAGCAAGATTTGTAGCTCGAGGTTTCTCTTAGAAATAAGGAATAGACTATGAAGAAACCTTTGCACCTGTATCCAGATACACTTCCATCAGATCGGTACTTGCTCTAGCTGCAGTGATGAAATGGAAGATACACCAGATGGATGTCAAGACTGCTTTCTTAAATGGTGTAGCGGAAGAGGAAGTGTATGTAGAATAGCCACTTGGATTTGAGACACATGACAGGGAGTCTCATGTGTGTAGATTGAAGAAAGCTCTGTACGATTTGAAATAGGCACCTAGGACCTGGTACAACAAAATTGACGGCTTTCTATCTAGTTTGGGATTTACCAAGAGGAAAGTATATTCCAACCTTTACTACAAGGTTGAGGATGGAAAACCAATGATGCTTCTACTATATGTAGATGATCTATTTGTTACAAGTACAGATGGGTTGATTGCTGATACGAAGAGAAAGCTTGTAGCTGAGTTCGAAATGAAGGACTTGGGAATGATGCATTACTTTCTAGGTATGGATGTGTGGTAGAGTACGATGGAATCTTCCTTGGACAAGGGAAGTATGTAGTAGAGATCCTGAAGAGGTTTGGGATGATGGACTACAAGGCTATGGCCACATCTATGGCATCAAACTTGAAGCTATTGAGTGATGCTTCATCAGAGTCGGTTGATGCTACGATGTATTGTTAGATGATTGGGTCATTGATGTACCTGACGAACACAAGACTAGACATTTGCTTTGCTGTGAACACCAAGAGCCAGTTCTTGACAGATCCGAGAAATGTTCACTTGATTGCTGCAAAGCATATTCTGAGGTACCTAAGGGGTACAATTGATTATGGGCTCAAGTACGATGCGAATGAGAAGATTAACCTGGAGGGTTATGTTGATTCAGATTGGGAAGGAAGTGACATCGATAGGAAGAGCACTTCAGGGTGTTGCTTCAGTATGGGATCAGGTGTGATCTCTTGGGTTAGCAGGAAGCAATCCTGTGTGGCACTGAGTACAGCTGAAGCAGAGTATGTCGCAGCTTGTTCAGCTAGTTGTGAGGTAGTATGGCTACGGAAGCTACTGTCTGATTTATTTGATCTCCTGTTGGATGCTACTTGTATACATTGTGACAACCAGAGTTGCATGAAGTTGTTAGAGAATCTAGTGTTCCAGGACAAGTCAAAGCATATCGAGATCAAGCATCACTATATCAGGGATATGGTGTAGAAGGGAGAAGTGAAGCTCCAGTATGTTGTGACGGAGGAATAGATAGCTGATGTGTTGATGAAACCATTGGCTAGGGTGAAGTTCAAGTACTTCAGGGAGAATCTTGGTGTTCTCCATATCGAGGTTTCCTCCAAGGGAAAGAGATGAGTCCCATAGCCATTTTGACATGGTGAGAGGATTGGTTCCTTCCATGGTCAGATGTAAGGGCTAAGCCATTCTGTCATGGTGAGAGAATCAGTTCCTTCCATGTTAGATATGAGTTCTAAGATCAGTAGCCATTCTAATGAGTAGGTCAGATGTAAGGGTGAGCCATTCTGTCATGGTGAGAGGATTTCTTCCTTCCATGTCAGATATGAGTGCTGGCCATTCTGTCAAGTAGGACAGATGTATGGGAAATTTCCATTCTTTTAATGGAGCTGCCTAGTGAGGTACCAGGAACACTCAGTCTAGGACTAAGTATCCATTCTGATGTGATAGAGGGATGTGTTCCCACTTGATTAGATGTAAGGGATAAACCATTATGTCATGGCTAAAGGATTAAGTTCCTTCCATGTCAGATGTGGGTGTTGGCCATTTTGACAAGCAGGTCGAATGTAAGGGAAACTACCATTCTCTAGGAGAATGGAGGAAGTTGGTCAGTTACCAGGTAGCCCAGTCGAGGAGGACTAGGGGCCATCTGATCTAACTGTAAGATTGGTTCCTACAAGATCAGATGTGAGTGCAAGCCCTTCCATCAATATGAGCAAGATGTGTTCCCACCTGGATGGATGTAAGTGCAAAGCCTTTTCATCACTATGAGCAGGATGTGTCCCCGCCTGGATGAATGTAAGTGCAGAGCCTTTTCATTACTATGAGCAGGATGTGTTCCCACCTGGATGAATGTAAGTGGAGAAAAATTTCATCATTGTGAGTAGGATGTGTTCCAACCTGGATCAGAGTCTTCCATCATTATGAGTAGGATGTGTTCCGGCCTGGATGAAAGTGTAGAAATATTTCATCATTGTGAGCAGGATGTGTTCCATCCTGGATGAGAGTCTTTCATCATTGTGATCAGGATGTGTTCCATCCTGGATGAAAGTGAGAAAATATTCCATCATTGTGAGTAGGATGTGTTCCATCATGGATGGATGTATAGAACTCTTCCATCATTGTGAGTAGGATGTGTTCCATCCTGGATGGATGTGAATATTGTTCCTTTCTGACGAGTAGGTCAGGTATAAGTGCTAAAGAAGACCTACATGGAGGCTAGGCCTACAACCAGCATGAAAAAGGGATGGCTCTGTAGAACCTTCTGTGACGAGAAGAATCATGAGATAGCACTAGTGATGATCCAGATCCAATGTTGATTGACATCTAGTGATGATAGCTAGTGATGATCGAGATCCAATGATGATGATCCAGCAGTGATGATCTAGATTGAGTGATGATTGTGATCCAGTGATGATACCTAATGATGATCCAGATCAAGAGATTATCTATATCTAGTGATGATTCCCAATGATGATCCAGATCGAGTGATGATCCAGATCCAGTGATGATGACCCATGATGATCTAGATCCAGTGATGATGTCCATTGATGATCCAGATCGAGAGATGATCTAGATTTGGAGAATGAAGATAACTTGAAGATGAAGATGACTTGAAGACTCAAAAGACTTGAGATGCAGATGAATAGATGATCCAGTTGAAATAGAGAAGAAGACCAATGCTGAAAATTGTGTCGAAAGAATACCTTCCTAGTTAATAGGGAGTGTTGATGTATTTGTAACTTCAAAATGTATTCATCTATGTATCTTATGTATTGTAACCTGATGTTTATTTTGAGATGTATCTGAGTCATGTTGTCATGCCCTGATGTTCTGATCAGGAGAATCAATAATGTAAACAAGTCATGTCAAGTCATAGTGGGTAACCCTCCGATTGTCTAAGGGTTAAAGTCCTCGTAGTTCTGGGGCACTAGGGTTATTAGGCTCTCCTAGTAGAGGTCGACCCTTGTATGGTTTTAGTCATGTCACGATTAGTATAAATAGAGAACTGGAGTCTCTATTTATCACACAACTCATCCACACTCAAGTATAGTGCATAGTTGAGGAAGGAGAAGACACTGGGGCTAGACAAGAAGAAGATTACTGCTATCGGGAGATCACTTACTGTTTTGGGCTTTTACTATTTTGGTGTTGATTCTATCTATGAGGAAGTTGCAGGGTTTTCTCCTTTATGGTTTCCCGGAGGAAAAACATTGTGTTCATTGTCTCTTGTGTTTGATTGTTGTACTTGTTATTCTCTCAGTTAAAGATCCTAATAATGTTAGCTTAATGTTGAAAAACTAACAATAAGCTTCATGATCCAAATTGGTAGTTATAGAATGCCATAAAATTCAATACCAAATCAAAGTCTAGATACAATAACATTATCTCAGCTAATCAATCCATGAATCTCTATAGAAACCAATTGCAATGCAATTACGACAAGGTGCATATTTATACTTTGTTTGGGTAAATTCAAGTATGAAATAAAATATTAGGTGTTGCCAATGCAATAGGAAGATAGGTAATCAAGATGTTGCTTGTTATTGGTATTTTCTTCATGCATGGTCATGAATTTTCACCTTTGTTACAAATGAGATCTATCATCCAGAGGGATCCTGCTTTGGCCTCTAAATCAATGCAAGTCATCATGCAGAATAGGTGGCAAAGTTTCACCTAGATCCTAATATTGTCGAGTGGTTAAAAAAAAGTACATTATAGATATTAGAATGTGAGTGTAATCCTGTAGCCTTTCTATATTTTTTTGTGCTTAGTCAATCCAAGACAATCGATTCCAGGAAGGATATGTAAATCCCATGGCCAACAAGAGACCATTGGGTAGTAGAGAATGGAAGGGAATACTATGCATATTGCTAAAGACACCAGTTTGGTATTTTGATATAGAATTTTTGAACAACTAATGGAGTTGGTAGACTCCTAAAGTTGCAGTTGTTGGGCTGCACCAAACTAGGCTACATACTTATGGAAAGGATTGCCTTGTCAAAGATGCCTATTGTCATATCTACTCTAAGATCTCACTACCTCAGGAATATGAATGGTTGTTGTAATGTAGCTGGAGCTAAACATCCCTTTGGATGGTACCACGTATGGAATATGAACCATTATGAGGATCCCCTATTTCATTTTATATTTTAAAAATTAAAGTCAGTAAATCTGATGTGAATAATGTCTATTGATTTCCTTGTAAGAAAGTTTGGAGTAATTTTTTTTACTACAGGGTTGGACTAAGGAAGGACAGAAAAAAGTTCCCTACCAATTGGGAATAGCATGTTTCCAATTACAGTATGCCATATAGCACCCTAGATCCCGAAATTCCTGCCTGGGAAGAAAACTGGTATGAAGGAAAGATCAATATGTAACATAGATATCTGTTTTAACAGGAAGAAGAAGCCAGGTATCATTAAAATAGAAACTGGTTCATGTGATTGGGGAAAGGAAATACAACCATCTAGTTGGGGGATAGGACATACACATTTACAATAAATAGACAGTTCAAGATGAAAAGCATAAGATCATGGAATGCCCAAATTATACCAGAATAACTGACAAGATAGCCAACAAGCTATTCACTGCAGTAACTGTTGACAACTGATACTAGTATAAGCAATCTATTCCATATTACGAAACAAGATATCCTTTATACAATTACTCCAATTGTGCTATTGTATACATGTTTTTATTATATCTTGATTTGGTTTGCACCTTGATTAACTTGTCTTCTTGGGGTTCTAGGCATTCCATTTGACACATACAACTATTTGTTGCCTTTTTGTACTAAAAATTCTAATTCTATTTCGTTGTAGAAATTCTATTTTTATTTCGTTGTCTTTTTCCATTCTCGTGTATTTCGCTCGAATTTTTACTTATTGTTTAGCTGAAATTCTGGTTTTATTTATTTTTCTCAATTATTTGTGTATAACATAATTTTGTTTTGTATGTTTCTAATCATCTTCTTTCATCTTCTTTGTTCTTTATAATTGAGACTATGTATGAGGAAATATGTTCACTTTACTAAGTCACATCAAAACCATCTTAAATTTCCATGCTATTTGTACCATAATATTCTACTATAAGCACGAGGAGTCTAGGTATTGTTGGTAGAAGTTAGAATGTCTATAGTATTTTAAATGCGTCTACTATTTTTGGTTTCAGGATTCCTTGCAAAGGCTCAATTAGCACGCACATCTTCAACATTTACTAAAGGTAAAAGCTTAAAGGTATGTACAATGGCTTGTAAATTAGATTATAGCAATAGACCACATAGCCAATAGATTATAACAATCTAGATTCTTAATGTAAATCCTCATGTTAGTTTCAACTTTCAAGATAGATGTTGAATGTAAAGCATATATATTATATTATTTAAATATCGAGTTAGATAACTTGG
The DNA here is from genome assembly GCA_001517045.1 of Pseudotsuga menziesii. NCBI lineage: Eukaryota > Viridiplantae > Streptophyta > Pinopsida > Pinales > Pinaceae > Pseudotsuga > Pseudotsuga menziesii. Next base: position 297,716 of record LPNX010872652.1, on the reverse strand, counting down.
GTATGACATGGAATCGGAAGATACCTGCATGGATTTTGTTTTGTGATATTCTTGTTGTGAATCACGATGGAAGCCACTGTAATGTGTCTAGTCTACTTAATGTTATTTTATTTGATTTATTTAAGCAATGACCACTTTTTTAGGGCCTTCAATACATTGTTGATACAATCCAGTTTGGAAACATTGAGAAAACAAAATTAAAAGCACTTCTATAGAATGATGTAGATGTCTCTTCCAAAATCAATTGGCCCAAAGGTACCCACCAAAATACATAGATCATTTACAACTCACATATCTTCAAACAGGTCTTGTGATTAAGACTTTTAAGTTTTCGTCATGGATTACATAACCTAATAAGGAGAAATTATCTAATGAAGAAATGGAGGACTACAAGCAAAAGTGTCTTCTAAAATTGTTTTCTGGGCAGGACCATATCTCTGGTGGAATGATGCAAGTTGCCTCCTTGATACTTGAAAACATTGAAAACTTAAGCCATAATGGAATCTTTTAGGCATATAGGGTTCATTGAATAAAGTCAAGCTACAAGATAACCTCTTGAGGTTATCTTTTTCATCTAACTAGGGTTAAAGGAGCCATTGGAATATTTTTAGTAGTAGGTATGCTTTTAAGGAATTTGAAATTGTTTGGAAAGGAAATGTGGGATATGAATCCTAAAAATTATTATAGGTACAATACATCAAACTACCACCCAAGACCTTTCAAGGTTATCCTTTCCCTTCAGTGGGGGTAAAAGTGCCATTAGAAGGTTTTGGATAATAGGTATGAATCTCTAGTCCTTGAACATGGTTGAGGAAGGAAAGATGGGCCTTATTACCTAAATGAAACTTCTATGCATCTAGGTTAAAGAACAATGTTTCGATTCACCACACATGAACACGTTTAGCATCTAATTGGACTCCAAATTGAAATAGAAGTAATATTAAGGAGTTCCATGGTCGAATTATGTGTCTCAATTCCTTGTAAATCATTGGTATCCAATTCATGATCAATGTGCCTAAAATGAATATTAATGGAATCTAGTCCTAATAATAATGCCGTGGACCAAAACACATTAACTCTCAATGGGATATCTGGACTCAAATTGGTGATGTGGACACCATTATAATTTTTTGAGAATAAGGTATTGTTCATGGGCCCTAAAGGAATTTTTTTCTTCCAAGGCCAATAAAAATGCCCTAAACAAACATATATGACCTCCCAAGTGTTAGAAAAACATGATCGTGGAGCAATAAAAATAAACAAGATGCAAATATTAAACACATAAACACATTACAAAAGAGACACCAATATAACATGGTCCACCCAAGATGGGATACGTCCACATAGAAATTGCGAGTCGTTTATTATTATACTGTCGAGAAAAATGAATGGATACAACTTGCAACACACCCATTGCACTTCATCTTCACCCTCTCACAGTCTCTCTCACACAATCACAGGGATCATTTTTAGAATGCTACAATACAATACACAATTGTATTACAATAATTTTCTTTTATAGGGGACATACCATGGAAAAATATCAAGGATCACCTAAGACCAAACCCCCACGAGAGGACATTGTCCCCTTCACCCACCTTCTGGGATGAGTGTACAGTAAAAATGAGGTAGAAACATGGCTCGATTATATACCCAACAATCGTTGAATGTATTCCTTATGAAACAGGAGTTCCCTATGGAAAATAACATCTCTGAATCAGGAAGATCATGCTCCACAACGAACACCAAGGCGATCATTTTCCTTCAAGTAAGAATATTAGCACACGTATGCTTTTTTTACAACTATGTGTAGGTATTGACCCCTAAACTAATGTAAATTTATGAAACATCATCCTTACTTATATAATGTAGCCTTTGAATCTCAAGGGACATTAATAAACCCTTAACCTGCCACCTATGACCTTTATGCAGGACAGGACTCTAAGTGGAGACATGCACAATTTGAGGGTTTTGTGCACCCAACATTGGTCATGAGGCCCTATAATTTCCAAGAGGGGGAATTCCTTAGGATGTAAAGTAACTTGTTAGGTAGCCTACCTCAAGACCATCACCTTGAACAACGACACTCCATTTCCTAAGATTATCAATTTCTTATGATTTGGGATATGGGTAGATAGGGCTAACGACATCACCTTGAATCATCACATATGATATCTTACATGTTGATATGTTAAGCATGGTTGATGTAGGAATCTTAGGAACTCCCGAAGATATATATTAAACTTTTAGGGATAAATTTCTATGAATGATTCCTCCAAAATATAAATATAACCTCTTTAGGGGATATTTGGCCTTATAGTGGGAATGTGGGAACCATTAGAAGCTTTTAAAGACTAGGTACGAGTATTGGGACCCTATACATGGTTAAGAAATGAAATTTTTGTTTTATGACCTAAAGGAAGATTCTAGGTATCTATAAAAATCATGTTGAATAAGGACAATGGACCTATCCACTGTATCTTTGGTCTTTGAGTGGTTTTTTTCTATCACAAGAAACTTTTTAGGATTGAGTATAACTTCCAATGACTTCGATATGGTTCGGCGGGGGGGGGGGAATTAGTCTTAGGCCATAAAGGAAACCTTTTAGAAACTTGGGATAAGAAGAATGCCTACAACCACCACTAGTGACCTCCTAAGAGAATCATTTTAGGGTGAAAACACGAAATTGGGAAACAATTTTTTGATAACGGAATGAAAAGCAAAGAGGGCACACGGATGAATACACGAAAAATATTCAACCTAAAACTATAGGATGAGAGTTTAATAAACTCTAGGACGAGAGTTTGTGAGAGTTCAAACTATCGGCCGAGAGCTTAATAAAACACTAGGATGAGAATTTGAACTAATCATCGTGCTGTATTTTAAAAAAAAATCTCAAATGAGAGTTTGAAAAATCTTAGATAAGGGTTTGAACTAAACTCTCGGCCGAGAGTTTGGAAGATATTTTTTCGGCCAAGAGTTCATAGTCAACAAAACCTGCGAAAATGTCTAGCATCTTTATGGACCTTGCAACTTCATCAAGCCGAAACCCCTACAAATTTTAAATATTATTTGTCAAACTTGGTAGCAATGGATTCATCTCTGAATCTAGTTTCCAATGATATAATATTTTTTATTTCAATTTCAATTTCAATTTATTAATAATTTTTTTCTATACCTTATCCCTTAAGAATTTTATTACTCTAAAAATCACCCGAAATGAAAATTCCATATCATAACAAAGACAAGACCAAAAAAATTGAAATATTCATAGAGATCATAATTGCATTGTCCTCTTCAAAAGGGTACTTTTATTTTTTGCAATAAGAGTAACACTAAAAAGAAAATTGAAGCTCTCCAACATGTGTTGATAACGCACCATTTTGTGAACTTATGATGTTTCGATAAATAATTAAAAAACGGTTCTCAAGTGAGAAAAACCTCAGAATATAGTCCATGCACAAGTTCAATCTGTGTCGATTATGAGTATAAATTATGGTCCCTTAAAATGAATAACTATCTCTAATAAAAATGTGGTGCACACAGTTCACTCATTATTCATACTTAATATTTTAAAGTATATTTCCTTGGTGGATGTCAAATTTTTCGCACTATATGTCAATAATTTAAAAAAAATACGACTACGTAGCTAATTCAATTCTCTAAAACTTGTGTGTTTATTTCGAGGTAAAATTCCTATGGGACATATCGGTTTGAAGTTTTTGAAGATGAAAAAACATAAAATTTTGTAGTTTGTTTTGTCAAAAAACAAGCAAAAGTGTTTCCTAGCTTCATCTTTTCACCCTTTCATCTAATCTAGGATACAAGTGCCATTATAATTTTTTGAGAACTTGGTACGGATCTTTGGGGAAATAAACATGATTGAGAGAGAAAAAGTGGGCCTAAATTCCTTAAGAATGCTTTTAAAAATCCATGTCCAAGACATACAACTTAAACAAATACAAATAGATTCTTTAGGGCATCTTTAGCATTTGACTAGGGAGGTTTATATCATTAGATGGTTTTGTGTATTAGTCATGGGTATTGAGACTGTATACACGATAAAGTAAAGTATCATGTTGCCTAATCCCTCAAGGAAGCTTCAATGTTTCCAAGGCCATAACTAATATTTTAAATAAATGAACATGATATCCTTAGAATATCCTTAGACTTATAAAAAATATATCATCATCTTTAGGAGGTTTCAAGCATTAGATATGAGTTTCAAGACCTCAAGCTTGTGAAGGGTGGAAACCCAAGACTCAAGCCCTAAAGGAAGCTTCTAGTCATTCAAGGAAAAAAATAATGCCTCAAACCACCATAAAGGACCTCCTAAGGGTTTCGTTCAAATGACTATCAATGGGAATATATGAGTGAATATATCACAAATAACAATAGGCATGGGTCTCATGTCCTAGATATAGATCGAGGAGGAAATTTAGGATTATTTCCTAATGGATATTCTAGGCATCCAGTGCTAATAAGAATGTCTAGGAGCATCACAGATGGTCTTCAAATGGTATATTTTTCCTCAAATTAAGATATGTGTTCCATTAGTAGTATTTTACAACTAGGTATGACAATATGGAGCTGTGAGAAATAGTTATGGGTCTCAGAACTTTAGACATAGTTGGGGTAGGAAACTTAACTATTGGGCCCTAAATAAATATTCATGCATAATGGTTGCGCCGAGAGGCACTCTAAAGCCCAGTATGGGGGAGATATTGTAACTTTATGTAAGGTTCCTCATGTAAATGTCGGCCATACAAAATAAAACCTTTAATTATCCTCCAAAATAAATGTCAACCACAAAAACAACCTAATATGGGGGAGATGTTGTAATGTTCCTACCTAACAAAACAACAAAAAATAATTATCAGCCAAAAAAAATGTCAGTCAGAAAAACCACACAATATGGGGGAGATGTTGTAATGTTCCTACTTAACAAAATAATAAAAAATAAAAAATTGAATTCTCCACAAAAAAAATGTTGGTTGTGCACATGGTTTTAAAACCATGTGCAAGGCCTCCTAAACAACCCATGGTTTTATTGTGCATGGTTTAAGAGGGCCTTGCAAATGGTTTTAAAACCATGTGCAAGGCCTCCTAAACAACCCATGGTTTTATTGTACATGGTTTAGGAGGTCGTTGCAAATAGTTTTAAGAGATGGCGTTGCACATGGTTTTAAAACCATGTATGGGGGATATGTTGTAATGTGCTTTCCTACCAAAATGAAAAATAATTAAAAAATATTATATGTTGGCCATAAATAGTATTAAATATTAATAATAAAAATATTATATGTCGACCTTAAACAAAAAGACGTGTATGTGTATTTTTGTTTGAATCACACCAGAGATCATAGTTAAGTGGAATACTTAAGAAGAGGTTTGCACCTCCAAATATTTGATCCCTATCAACGCTTGATAGAACCTAGGATTTGGATCTTTGCTGGTTAAGATCAATGCCTCACCACAAATTAACTAAAGACAAAGTACAAGTACCAAAAAAAATCTCCATAAGTAAAATAGAGTATTCCTTCATAAAATTAAATGTGACTTCTCACCATAAAACCCTACATACACACTTTCTAAAAAAAAAATTATTAAAAACCAAAGACAAATTATTTTAATAAAATAATTTATAAAAATAAAAACTTTTTTTATTTTTCCTACTAAATTCCAAACAATCTATTGATAATAAGGTATTGATAATAGAGTAAGTCAGAAAATTAAAATTAAAATTAATATATATACATATATAATAAATAAATTTACCATGACGACGACATCATAATTTTAAAAAGCAAACAAATAAAAAAATCAAATATACACAAAATAAAAAAATAAAAAAAAACCTAAATAATAATAAAAACAAACAAATAAACTTTCTATGTAGAATTCATTATTATTTTTGTGTTTCGTAACCTCCATGCATTTATTTTTCAGTGTTGTGTTATAACAATGAATTCTCTATGGTTAAATTTCCCTAACAAGTATTCAACCCAAAATTATGTGAACCTTAAAAACTTGGTCAACCATTTGTTTTATCCATTGATATGATGTTAAAGTTCCATGCAATGGTTTAGCTTAAAATAGTCTACGTCGTATTATAGGAAAAAGCTCACACGGATATGAAGATTAACTTAATAAATGTTGATGGGTGGAAGGTATTGTCCACATCGTTCATTCCTCGAGGTGGCAATAGATTCGTTCCTTACTCACGTGATCAGCACACAATTTTTAAGGTGCAAACTTAATGAGCCCTTAGCTTTTGTAATCTCATTCATTCATTCATCTTCTATATGGTCGTGTCTGAAATCAGCTGGGGTTTCTTGGCCACGGTTTCATGGCTTCCATTGTTGCGAGTAGCATAAAGTTTATCTTGTTTAAAAACGGCAAGGTCAAAATAAGGGTGAGCAACCAAAGGGAATTTTTTGACCCTTGGGGATTCAATTACTCTCACGGATGCTCAACATTCATTGCTAAATAACTTATCAATTTACTATTAAATATATTAAAATATTTTTACCTTAGTATTCTTTTATTTAACGTGTTCTTGATTCCTTCATGTGGACGCTGAAATTCAGTTCACGCTTTGTTACCCTTGCAAACATGTCCTTTGGCCTGGCATTGGCCCCTTCAACGCTCTCGCTTGGCTGTTTCAAGTATGCATGCTTGGGTCAGGTTGTAGGTCTAAGCATGGCGTAAAATTTGAGGTTTATTACTTTGGTTTTGATAGTGGCCGCATAACTATTCCTTGTACGTATACCTTTTACTCCCTTAGGGTTTCGTCTATTGATGTATATATAAAGTGCACTTTGAAAAAAAGTCAGGTGCACGCTCTTCTTTGCTTAATAATATTAAATTCCCTCAATGTTCGGCTCCTTGTTGATTCATGTCATTAACTCTGAATCCGTACACATTATCATTTATGTACTCTGATATAGGGACTGCTTTAAATATGGTTTTGTGGAGGTCTCACGTTTACCCCGAGTTCTTTTTTATTTTCTGAGGTTTGTCGCAAGCCGCATTCATATTTTCAACGTGGAAGAGTTGGCTCAGTCAAGGATTAAAACAATGTGTCAGATGAATGGTTTTAGCCTCAACATGATGTCGAATCAAGTGATAGTTTTTGTTGATATGTTTGGTTCGATCATGAAATTTTGGATTTTTAGCCAATTGAATTGCAGAAGATTTGTCAACAACGAGAGGTGTTGAAGTCATTTGTCTCTCCTACAAGTCTTCAAGTATTTTACAAAGCCAAATGATTTCTTTTGTGGCTTCAGTTGAAGAAACATATTGAGCTTCAGTTGTAGAATCAACAGGAACATATTGCTTTCGTGATCTCCATGTGATAATTGTTGATCCAAAGTTCATCAAATAACTTGAAGTAGAGACCCCATGGTCTTTATCTCCATCAAAATCATAATTTGAATAATGAGTGAGATGTAAGCCTGAAACTTTAGAATATTTGATTCCATAAGATTGACTGTTTTTTAAATATTTGAGCACTCTTTTTGCTTCAATTCAATGACCTTCAAAGGGATGATGCATAAACTTGGAAAGTATCCCTACAACAAAATTTTTGTGAGGACGAGTAGTAGTAAGATAAATTAAACTTCCAACAAGCTTCCTATACTTTGTTGGATCTTCAAATGTTCTACCTCCATTTGAAGTAAGCTTTAGATTCTACTCCATTGGTGTAGAAATAGGATTACAATTCTACATACCAAATTTGTTTAATAACTCTCCAACATATTTTATGTGAGAAATAAAAATGTTCTTTGGTTTTTGATATACTTCAATTTCTAAATAATAATGTAATAATCCCAATTCTATCATATCAAAAATCTTTTTCAACTCTCTTTAAATAGAGGCTATATAATCATCATTATTTCCTATGATAAGCAAATCATCCACATAGACAACCAAATATACAACCGATCTTCTAACTTTCTTGACAAATAAAGTTGCATCATCTAGATTGAAATGCTTATAATTAAATTTGAGAAGATGTTCAATTAACTTTTCATACCATGCTCGAGGTGCTTGCTTCAAACAATATAAAGATTTGACCAATTTGCATACCTTATATTCTTAACCTTTGATAACTGTTATAGCTGATTTTACAACACATGGTTGATCACATATTTATGGGCTTTCCTATCCCTCTGCAGACTCTTTAGACCCCATGGACTTATATTATACTTTGATGTCCCAAGATCATCCCTAAAATACACATGTTTATTGTTGTATGCGACTTTTAAATCTATACTCGCGTGTACACCCGAATTTTGACCTCAAACGTGTGTACATCGGGATGTGTGCATAAATCCAAATATTTTTGGATTTTTCCTCATATAATTCCGAAGATCCTGACTCTTGGCCTTCCATATGCCCTGAGATCGCTTGGATTCGACCCTCCATTACCCTTTTGGAGTGCTATATAAGGAATTGCTTGGATACATTGAAGGAGAGGATTTGAAGAGCAAAGAAACTATAGTCCATTGTTTCCTCGGTTTGCTTATACTAGAGTCTACATCCCTTTGTCCCTTTGGATCACTTTGTGTTCTTCCCAAGCTTACCTTTGCTTTGTAAGCTTGCTATCGAGAGATGGAGGATTGAGGTGGTGGAGGCCCAAGTGGGGACTTGGTTTCTCCAATTCATAGACATGCCGACAGAGGTTGTCACTATTGTAATCTCAGATTTTATTAATAGAAATATGTTTTCCTATCCAATTAGGTGAATTCTAATATGAATATTGAATCCATGGATGTATTTAATTTCTTATACATTGTCGAATATATCTGTTAGAGTAGGTATAACACATTATTATAGAGCATGCTTGTATTGTTTGTTGTTATTGAGAGAAAATTGCTAATGAAAGAGTGAATTGGAAAAGCTCAATGGGGATCTACTTCAACCGTATAGAACAAGGTACGATTCGGTATCCCTTAGTGTTAGATGTTTGGTTTCTCTTGCATATTGGGAAAGATTGATTTCTAGTGTCAAGTTGTCTCTTGTGGTACCCCCAAGCCATAAGAAGTTTCTCTCTGTAGCAGAATTGGCGACTCTGCTAGGGATGTTCCTTGTTTTTCTTTGGGGTGTGGGGGCATAATGTGCTTGACTTTCTCTTTGTTTCTCCCCATTTATGTGTCACATTTTATAGTATGTTCATCCATTGAAACTCCCCTTGATTAGTTTGACAGTTAGTCTACTTTTCACCATTGTTTTCTTTGTATACGCATGTTTCATCTGAATAGTCACATGCATATGCAGGTATTAGATGAAAAGGCGTGTACATACATTGTTGTTCCTTCAACATGCACAAACATACTCCCTTTTGGTTGAGTTTTTGATGTGAGAATTTGTTGGGTGGGTTGTGAGTGTGGCTGGGTCCTCTTGGGTTCTAACATTATGTGTTGACTGCTTCTGTTGTGACCAGAAACAACTTTTTTCATTGATTTTTATTTGAAATAGTTCTAGTCATTTATCCTTTTTGTTTTGACATTAGTGCATTACTCTCTTTGTCTCAATGCCTTGATAGGATTTTGTTTTATACTTGTTGCAGAGACTCTGAGTTTTAAATGACTTTTATTTCATTTTTCATTCTTTTATATTGAAAAATACAAAGTAGTTGCAATTTTTGCATATGGATTTGAGGAGGTACTTGCATTTGATGGCTTGGATGAGAGTTGTATTTAGGCTTTCATATATGAAGGATTGCAATGACATTGAAGGAATATATTTTTATGCATCTCATGTAGTGGCATACCCTAATTTTTCATTCGACAAATATTTGCAATTGGCATGGTTTGTTAGGTGTTCATATTTATTTCACCGCTATGTCAGAACTTCTTTAGTTGCACGACCATTTCCCTTTGAGTAATCACAACCAATTAAAAGCAACGCTTTAACAAAATGAATTACACTCTTTTCTTTTATAAGGTGCATCAACAAAATTAGGTTTTAGGGTCTTGCAATAGTTCATTGTAAACAAATTCTACAAGACTACTAAACACAAACGAGTAGGTGTCTGTCTAGGTGAGAGTGTGAAATCCTTGTTATAATTAGTCTTTCTTAGGATGCTCCTCTTACATAGGATTTAAGCACGATGCAGTGCACGCGATTGTGATTGGGATGACCCCTAGTCACTTTCTGTCAGTGCTGGATATATTTCCAGGATCGTATTCATATATGGGGGCTCTTTCGAGAGTTTCGGGATTTGCTACCTTTCCCATAAGGTCGATCCTGCCTGTGACTATCTACCTAAGCATTAGTTATATTGGGGTGGCCTTAGTTACCTTACCTAGCTATCACAGGGGTTACTTGCAGAGGTTATTCTGTGAGTGTCCTAGCTAGGTAGGGATCGGACAACATAGTCGTTTTACGCCGATTAGAGGAAATTTGGGGTCTAAAATGGGCCTTATAAAAAACTGTGCCATGGATGAGCTGGATTGAATTGAATTTTTAAACAAATAGAATTTCAATATCTTTGGTCAACCATTATGGTTGAGTTGGACACATAATGCTTATATGTGTCATATTTTTATTTGACAATAGCTAACTCCATATCAACCTCACCTTGGTTAAGTTCTTGAAAAGATCACCTCAAAATGAGATAAATAAACTTTAACTAATAAATATAGAATATTTTATTTGATCACTACTTCCAACTCCTCTAAAACATAACCTTCGCATTAAATAAAATTGTAGTGTAAGCATTTTGAAATACTAAAAACATTTATTAATCAGTTTTCTGAAAAGAAAACTAAATAATATTTAATTTTAAATAGGCTTATCTTGAAATACTAACTAAAAGATATTTAGTATTTTTAATATTATTAAATAATATTTAAAAAATAAATATATTTAATTATTACATCCAAAAATAAATAAAACATTTAAATACTAACAAAATAAAAAATAAAAACTATTTTTAATGTTACTAAAATTATAATAAAATTTTATTTTATTTTTTTTCTCTCTTACTGACCTACCCATTAAACCACAATTTTTTTATATTAATATAAAAAATAATATGAATATACATAGTTGATTGTTTTTTATTTTATTTGATGTAATATTTTTTATATGAATCAATATAAAATTTATATTAAAAAATTGTAGTGTTTTTTTTATTTTTTTAATACTATTATAATTATATTTTTCATTAAAAATGAATATATTTGAGTTTTACATTTATTAAATATATAAAAAGTAGTGGTCTATTCATTTAAAAAAATAATAATATAAAATTCAAAAGTTTCCTATCATTTATTATGTGTGCACAAGAATCTAAATATTTCATTAATATTTTTAATCAATATCTCTTAACTCTACATTAACTCAATATAGTTGTCAACTACCATTAATGAGACGATTTAGGTTGACTTTCATTAGATTTAATCTGACACGGCATATTTGTAGTGTGATGTGGCTTTTTTTATTATTTTTCTTAGGAGGCTCATTTTAGACCCCAAATTTCCTCTAATCGGTGTTGAAGCTAAGGGCCACTATAATTGGTTATGCAACTTTGCTTGTAGTGTATGGGAGTCTGAGGCTTCTCCTAGGTGAGACATACCTACTTCATTCGGGAGCTCACATATCCTCCCCTTGGTTTGCTTTCTTTTGGCTTTAGATTTTCTTACGAGTGTGCTCTTTGTGCTCCAGTTGGATTTTGGAATCGTGGTTACTTGAGTATATTGATGTTCTCTTGAGTTCAAATCCTTTTATGTTCGGCATGCCTGATATCACTACTAGTATCCCATCACCCACTCCAGATCCTAGTGCAAACCCTGTTGTTGGATAGGGGGGCACCACATCCCCTTACCTTTCTCATAGATTCGAGAGTGGTCATATTCAATCCTCTACTCCATTTGCAGAGGATTTTCACTCCCTTCGCTCCGTCTTAACACTTGTGTCTTTTCTCACGGGGGTGGTAGTGGATGCAAGAACGCTGGGTGTACACCTTAATTTCATTTTTATGTCCCATCGTCCACCGTACTGTTTACTTTGGATATACTTATCATGTTCAATCCCCCCTATACCCTATAGTCTAGACTCTTTACTGACTGTTTCCAGTTGTTTTGGACTAATATTGTCATCATGTAGGGTCCATTTCTTGTACACTCTCTCTAAGGATTTGACCTGTTCGTGCCCATGACAGGTACAATTTTGAACTGGCATATAGGTTAGGACTCCATATCCGCTTGCATTATGCATTTTCTTATGACCATTTCATCTTGATCTTAGGTATGAACCCATTCCGTGATATCACAGAACCTTCATGCTGTTGTTAGAAGTGGTATTGTGTGAATGGTAGATCTTTCATGTATATGGGTTCCCTAGTTAGATCCTTATTGCATTTGGTACCCATGCTGAGATTCTTCCTTTAGGTTGTGGGAGTACCTTTTTAGTCCCTCCATGTCCTTGAAGAAGAGCTTCATACTCCTCTTGAACTTTAAGTTGGATTTTCCCCATAGGGACTCCTTTGTATATATCAAGTTGTAATTGTATTTTTCAAGATTTTTGCTTTCCTTCTTGAGCTTTATGACGGCTCCCTGACTTTGAGTTATCATCCATATAGCCCGAGCTTGTCTCATGTCTAGCCAAGTAGAGCCTTTTACATATCGTTTCCAGCTTGATCACCCATTTTACCAGGAGGAGACCTTCCCTCGAGTGTCTTTATCCTGCACATACATCCTTGCATTGAGCATAAGCATGTTCCACTACTTGGAACTAGTTTTCTTGTCCCCTCACATTCGTCTCCTCCTGGATTTGTACTATAAATAACTTTTATTCTTTTTCAAGATTTTCAAAATATCTGAAAAATTCCAAAAAAAATAAAAAATAAATAAAAAGCTGGAAAGGAAAATATGTTATCTTTGGTAGTAGTCAAGTCGTGTCGCCTTCAAACAGAGCACTGTATATCACATATGTTGGTTGGGTTATTAGTTTGACTTTAGGAGTTGTACTCGTTATTGTGAGTTTATCTCCACTGACTAGATATGATTCAAGTCCCCATGGAGCCTATGTTGATGCCTCTTGTGTCATAGACACGTGCCAGTTTGCATATCGAGTCCATGTTTCCTACATTCAGTCACCATTTTACTTATGCTCTTGTTCAAAGGAAGTTGAAGCAAGAGTCAACCATTCCTTAGTTATCTCGACTTTGCATGTCGGTCATTCCCAATACTCTTACCGGTTCATGCACATCTTGTTAATTGAGTTCTTCCACATTATACAGTGTTGTTGAGTACCTCATGTTGGTTGATGGGGGATGCCTTAATGCCCTCCTTCCATCGGATTTCATTCCATCGACATCAAATCATTTATTCGAGAATAGGAGTCTAGAGTCATTTGAGTGCCTTGAGACTTAGAGTCATTAGTGGTAGGTTCCCTTTCCATCGACAGTTTTGGGAATACATCAATTTCCCCTGATCGATGGATTATTTCAAGTGTTCAACCTCAACACATATATTCACACTTGTTAGATTTCACTCTGTACCTTGATTCCCATTTTCATTATCGGTGGGTTATCTCGCACCTATTAATGGTATACATCAATGACTGGCAATCAGACGATGGAATACTATGTTTAACCTCAACACATATATTCACATAGTAGGACATGTACTTGTAACTGTTTGCATAGAAGACCTTCCAGGTTGGTGGCATTTCACATATGCTACCTCCTTGATCATGCCAGTGTTCATGAGATGTCGTCTCTCATGATTTGATTGGAGTGTATATCAGATATCTTCGGCCATTATGGAGATCTTGATCTATTGTATATATTCATCCACTTTAGATATTATGATCTATTTTATATTGTACGTGGCGATGACCACACATGTCACATTCTTTATATCATGCCTATTCATGGCCATTGTACTCTTGTGTATCCGGGACTGCTATTTGTATTTGCAGTCACATGCAGAGACTGATTATTTTTTTGTACTGATGAGTGGCTGGTTCTTCCACCTGGGTCTTCATTACTCCACTTCTGGGATGGATTTTATAATGTATTTCAACCATCATGTCACCCCTTTGACCTCACACATTAGGGGGCATCTGTTATAGCTAATTTTACCACACATGGTTGATCACATACTTGTGTCCTTCCATGTCCCTCTGTAGACTCTTTAGAACCCATGTACATATATTATACTTTGATGTCCCAAGATCATCCATAAAAAACACCTGTTTATTGTTGTACATTACTTTTAAAGCTATACTCACGTGTACATGTGACTTTTGACCTCAAACACATGTACATCAGGATGTGTGCATAAATCCAAATATTTTTGGAGTTTTCCTCATATGAGTCTGAAGATCCTGACTCTTGGCCTTCCATATGCCTTGATATCGCTCACATTCAATCCTCCATTACCCTTTTGGAGTGCTATATGAGGAACCCCTTGGATACAATGAAGGACAGGAATTGAAGAGCAAAGAAACTACAGGCCATTGTTTCCTCAGTTTTCTTATACTAGATTATGCATCCCTTTGTTTCTTTGGATCACTTTGTGTTCTTCCGAAGCTTGCATTTGCTTTGTGAGATTGATATCGAGAGATGGAGGATTGAGGTGGTGGAGGCCTAGGTGGAGGACTCAGTTTCTCCGGTTTGTAGACGTGCTGACAGAGGTTGTCACTATTGTAATCTATGATTTTATTAATAGAAATATATTTTCATGTCCAATTATGTGCATTTGAATATGAATATTGAATCCATTGATGTATTTAATTGCTTATACATTGTTGAATATATATGCTAGAGTAGGTCTAACACATTATTATAGAGCATGTTTTTCTTGTTTGTTGTTGTTGAGAGAAAATTGCTAATGCAAGAGTAAACTGGAAAAGCTCAATGGGGATCTACTTCAACCGTTTGGAACAAGGTATGATTCGATATTCCTTACTATTACATGTTTGGTTTCTCTTACATATTGAGAAAGATTCATTTCTGGTGTCAAGTTGTCTCTTGTGGTACCCCCAAGCCTTAGGAAATTTCTCACTGTAACAATAACAAAGCCTTCAGGATGATCCATATAAACATGGTCTTTCAATTCTCCATTCAAGAAGGTGGTTTTAACATCCATATGATATATTTCCCATCCTTTTTGTGTTGCTAATGAAAACAAAGTTTGAATAGTGCCCCATTTAGTTGTAGGAGCAAATGTTTGTGTGTAATCAACACCTTCTTTTTGTGCATACCCTTTTGCTATAAGTCTCACCTTTTGTTTGTCAAGTGACCCATCTGCTTTATACTTGTTCTTATATATCCACTTGAACCCAATAGGTTTGGTTCGAATTGGAGGGTCCACAAACCTCCAAGCTCCATTTTTTATGAGAGCATCATACTCTCTTTGCATTGCACTTTTCCATACATCACTAGTTACTGCTTCTTGAAAAGATGCAGGCTGATCAAAAGTATGAAAGTTTAATTCACAATCTAATGTGACAAAATCATCGTACCTTTTTGGAAATATCTTAGACCGTATTGATGTACGAACTTGTTGTTGTGGTGTTTTCTATGTTTCTTCTTCAATGGAAGGTTTTTCATTATTTATGGGACTTAATTTATCCATTCCATTGACAATATCATCAACTATATCACTCTTTGTTTCATCAACTTGTGCATTAGAAGAACTTGTTTCTATAGAAGGAAACTCCAAAAATTGACTTAGAACAGGAATTCCCCCCTTCAAGATTTGGAAGTTCATTATCCATTTCATGATAGATCTTTTTAGAATGAAATCTATCAACCTGAGCAATTTATGTATGAATAGTGAGTACATCTTTCTCAAATTCAAGAAATATAACATCTCTAGAAACAATAAACTTAATGCTATCTTAGTCATACAATATGTAATTTTTATAAGTATTAGAATATACCAAAAAAATACACTTTCAACTTCTTGCTCCCAATTTATGTCTTTGTTGCTCAGGAATCAACATTAGAGGAAATTTGGGGTCTAAAATGGGCCTTATAAGAAAACGTGCCAAAATAAGTTTTTGTGAGTTGGAATTCAAGAACCAATAGAATTTCAATAAAATAAGTCAACCATAATGGTTGAATTGACATATTTATCATTAAAAAAAACTACTTTTTTTGTTCGTATTTTCGACATATCTCATTGTGTTTTTACTCAAATTTTGATCGGGAGAGCTCGTTGGATGTGGAATTCGATTCCGAATCCAACGAGTACCCACACTGCATACTTTTGACGGGCCCCGCTACCCCAAAAACAAGAAATACCTGAAAAAACGTGATGATTACATCATCATCACATTTTTTCAGGTATTTCTTGTTTTTGGGGTAGCGGGGTCCGTCAAAAGTATGCAGTGTGGGTACTCGTTGGATGCGGAATCGAATTCCGCATCCAACGAGCTCTCCTGATCGAAATTTGAGTAAAAACGCAGGGAGATATGTCGAAAATACGAACACAAAAAGTAGTTTTTTTCTTTCTTCCTCCAAAATTAATCAATATTATTTTATTATTTTAACTATTATTTTATTATTTTAACTATTATTTTATTATTTTCCTTAGGAGGCCCATTTTAGACCCCAAAATTCCTCTAATGAGCATAACATGTGGAACCAAAAAATTCTAAAATTCTTGACAATTGGAAGATGCCCATGCCACATTTCATAAGGTGATTTGTTTTGTAGTACACCAGAAGGACATATATTCTTAATTTTGATAGCACAAAGAACTGCTTCTCCCCAAAACATTAACTTAACATAGAAAACATCATTAATCTTACCATATTCAATAGTGTCATATTCATACATTTTGCCACACCATTTTGTGGTGGATTATAAGGAACAATGGTTTGATGTTTAATACCATTCTCCTGCAAATATTTTTCAAAATTTTGAGATGTATATTCACCACCATTATCAGTTCAAAGGGTACCAATATTGAGCTGAGCTTCATTTTTAATACACAATTGAAAATTTCTGAATGTATCAAAAACTTGAGATATTTCTTTTAATAAATAAACCCAGCACATCCTTGTAAAGTCATCAATAAAAGTCATTATATAGTTGTTACCATTTGCTGATGGAACATGCATGTGCCCACATAAATATGAGTGAATAAGACCAAATATTTCTTGAAGCTCGAAACATAGAATCATGAAAAGGTTGTTTAATATGCTTGTCTAAAATACAAGCATCACATTGGGAAAGTTGTCTTGGAATAGTAGGAAGCCCTTGAAATCCTTTTTGTTTCATAATTATGAGACTATCTTAACTATTATGACCAAATCTAGCATGCCATAATAAGCTAAAAGATAAATTACTATTATGTTGAGCTAAATTTGTAGAATTCTGTGAATTGGATGAGGTACTATTCAACTTTAAAATTTTGTTATCTTCCACTCCAGCCATTACAATCACATTATCATCAGCTCTTCTAATCTAAATGATACCATCAAACATATGTATTGAATGATCTTGTTGCCTAATTTCCACAAGAGATATTAGATTTCTCTTCAATTGTGGAACATAAAGAACACTAGTAAGTATGTAATCAGCAAGTCATGATCATTTAAGTATAGCATATCCAATTCCTTAAGGTTTTAACTATGACTTATCTACCAAATGTATTACCCCATCAATTTGATCATTAAATGTCTCAAAGAAGTCTTTTCTAAATGCCATATGGCATGTGGCTCTAGTATCTAATAACTAAATGTAATTCCAAGAAAATGAAGTACTAAAAGCTTCTTCATGATGTGCAGATTCAGGAGGGTTACCTTTATCATTTCCTTTATCTTGTATTTTCTCTTTCTTATTAATAATTTTATCCCATGATGTTCTACAATAACTGGCAGTTTGACGAGTTTTCCCACATCTATAACATTGTTTCTCTCCTTAATTAAATCTTCCCCCCATTCCTTTGAATTCTCCTCTTTGTCCTCTACCTCGACCTATGCTTCTATTTTGACCCTTTGCAAATTCTTCTTTTGATTTGTGTCCTTTTTGTGAAAGACATGAAGTTTTTTAATTGGGTTTAGACTCCTTCCGAAATCCTTTCTCTCTTTCTACAATTTTCTTATAAAGTGTTTCAAAGGTCATAGATTTCATATGGCCACTAGATTGAAGTGATTCTAAATAGTGAGTATAGGTAGGATATAGAGATTTAATAAATGCAGTAAGTTGAATGTCAACTTTTACGCTAGTTGCATCAATATCATGGAAAATAACTCCAATTTCAGAAGCAATTTTCATTGGATCATTATATTTTAATTCTAAGTCAAATAACTTCATCAACAATTGTATGATTTCAAGCTCAAAATGTGAATCATACAAATCTTTTAGTTTCTTTAATGCTTCCCAGGCACTTTTTATAGAAATTAAATGTATACTTACTTATTCACTTATAGAGGCAATGATCAAGGCATAATCCTTCTCGCCCTTGCTTTTCCATAATGCTAACTCTTTGGTATTAGTAGGTGGTGCACTTTTATCCACTTCATCTATTGCATATCCATCTTTCTCATCTTCAAAATTCTCATTTTCACAAATTCCATCCCACATGTTATTAAAAATAATGGTACTTTTAGCTTTACTAAACAACTGATGATGATTTTCTTTTCCATACAAAATTACTCCAACAATTGAAATTAAAGAATTCATTGAAATTTACTGTGTAGTAATTTTTGTGTACAAATTACAGCCTGATATATTCTTTTCCTCTCCGCCGATGTTTTTTAAAATATTTTTATCTTCTAAAATATTTCCCTAAAGGTTTAATAATTCAATTTAAAAAAAAAATTGCACTCAAACATAAATGGTTGTCTAAATACTTTTATTTTCTAAAGACAACTCCCCAAAGATTCGATAATTAATTTATAAAAACCATTGCACACAAATATAATTGGCTGCGCTTTTCTTTTTTTTTCTTAAAAAAAAAATAAAAAAATTCTTCTAAACAATTACCGAAACAATTTACTTGCAATCTCCCCTTTATGTGCAGTCTTTCTTCCACAATATTTACTAAGCAACTCTCCTTTCTTGGTGATAGCTCCTGTAGGCTCCTCCTTCACGAGCTCCCACTCTCTCACCAATGGTTCATTTCCTTGCTCTCATACCAATCACACACATCGTGAAAAACCTCAAAATAAATGTATTACTTCGTAGAAGAGTATTACATATAACTAATAACTGAAATATTATTTACAATGAAATCCCAAAGGATTATTCAACAATGAGCCCTTAACTTACTAGACTAATTCAATGACAGGATCATTCTACTTCCATAGGTTGTAAAAAACATTTTCAGCTTCTGCTTTAAGTTAGAAGAGATGCCAAATATGGATATGCTGGGTCATTTCCAACTAAATATTTCTGATTGATGGCAATCCCTCTGTAAAGAATTCAGAGTCGCCCCTAAATTTTCTCCCAAACAACGGCTGCAACTAGTAGCAACATGTGTAGCATTGTGATCAATAGAATGAATGTGCCAGCAGTTGACACATCGTTGATGACTATCCTCTTTCGCTGCAAGGAAGTAGATTTCAAGGAAGATGATTTCCATTCATCTATTTTGGGGTTTGCATAACATGGTTTATTTGATTGTTATTATTCGGTTAAGCAATAGCTATGAGGCAATGACTATTGTTCAAGAAGACAATGAAAACGTGTGGGTTAAGGAAAGAGCTTTATACGAGCACTTCTAGATCCATTGCGTTCCTCTCTCTGGTTTTCCTGCCCCTGCTTCAACCTAGTCAACTGGAAGGAATAGCCCATTTCTGAGGCTGATTAGCAGCACGCACAATGGATTAGTCTAGCCGGATTTGAGTTGAGGGATAAGGTCAGAGGAATTATGTATTCGCATCCTTGCTCACAGCAGAAATATTAACATTGCCATAGCATCTTTGCCGCTTGCTGGGATAATCAGAAGTTATACACCATTTTCGGAAAAATAAATTAAATGAAGGAGGAATTGATGGCCTACCCGGATCACCAAAGCCACCACGTTTGCTTGCAATTATTCTAAAAAAAAGGATCATTAAATGTTTTTATTAAATATTTTCACTCCTTTGGAGGATATATATATCATTTTCACATAGACTTAACTTCACATATATCGGTCTTTAATGGATTTAACAGAATATTTGTATATCATGGATTTCACACATATAAATTAACTAGCTTCTGTATTTGCAATAGGTACTACTAGCACGAGCTAACGCACCCCATGGGTAGTTCGTCTGTTGCCCTTGAGTAACAAACCGGACACTACGATGGCTGTTGGTTTTTAGTTACAAAATGTCAAGGGAGTACAACCAAGAATGCGTGTACTCTCCCTAGCGTACTTAGAAGATACCATCCGTTAAGTAGGGGTAGTAAGTACTATACTTTGGAGTTTATGCAGTCGAAAACTCACATCAGAGTCGATCCAGTTGATCCTGCTACTTGATGCCAAGTTTCTTTGAATAGGAGAGCCAAAGTGTGACTCTCTATTTACCTTAGGTGATGAACATTATAAATTAATGAGTCTGATTACTATATCCCGTGGATATAGAGTATTTATAAATTGTTCCATCTACATGAGATTTCTATTTATATGGAGGAGTGTTTCATCTTCATATATCCCATCTATTATTAGATTCGAGGGATATTTTTGTCCGGGATACCCAACGTCTGAAACCCAAGCCTTTACTGCTCTTAATTTTGTGAGGATCATCGTGATCAATCAAATTTATATCCTGATGTAGTTCTTTTATTTTAATTTTTTATAAATTAATTTTTCAACTCGGTATTTCCTAAAAGTATGAGAATTAGTCATACTATGACAGGATATGAGTTAGTACATGAACCTAGCTCTTATAAGTTTTGTACTATGTATGTATAGAATCACTACCAAACACACTTATAAAGTGATGGTCAAAGCTGATATGGAAGGGTTTTGGCATCATGAATAAAGCAAAGAGAGAAACTTACATATCTAAAGATAACAAACGTATCCATTGAAGCTATTGAAGAAGTGAAAGATGCGGTGAAAGCTCCATGAGCATTTCTAGGAAAAGATAGAGACTCGGATCTAGATTAGCTTATAGCTTTTCCAAATGCTCCGAATGCAGTGCCTGATGAGCTTGATCCAACTCTGAATGATAAGGGAAGATCCAGATTGTATAAAAACCTTGGACCAAGAGAAAATAAAATACCAATAGCTTACTTATACTATTGGCTTCTGGGTAAAATTAGCTTGACATTACGTCTCTTTCTTGTTGATAGAGATAGACCCTCTGGTAAAACATTTACCCACCATCTAGCCCTTGGGATACCCCATATTTACCCCAGACTGAGCTACCCTCTTGCCCGTAGTTATCATGACTGATATGCCTCCCTTATCTGTATCGTATGGTCCTCGCGGTTGGATCTTGTTTCCAAGATACAGATAGATATATTACTCCTCGAACTTAACATAACTAATTGAATGTTGAAGGGATCATCACTTGCGTCTGGTCACTTATCTTATTATTCTCTTTCTACATGTCTTCTCTTCAAAGCCAGTGTTACAATGTAAGTACTTACATTTGGTTTATTGTTTTGGATAGTTTTTGGCGTTGATTCAATGGTGGTATCTATATTTATGTAGGTTGTTTACTCCCTTTTACTTGGTATTTTATTAATAGGTATTTTTTTTAACTAGTAGTATTATTTTAATATTTATGAGACGAAATAACAGACTGCATATCAGGAACTTATGGAAAGAGGCAGACACTCACATAGAGGAAATCAAGGGGACAGACACAGAGGAAAGTTTCATACAAGACATAGAGGTATGTCACAAACTGACTCTAATATTAATAGAGAAGTTGTATGCCATTACCATGGAAAATCAGGTCATATTGCTAGAAACTGTTTTAGAAAGAAGAACCATGAGTCCAATCACATATATAGAAAGCACAATGGAAATTATCTAAGAAAAGGCACCCCTGATGTTAATTGATTCAAAAATCTCAGACTAATTATATCTGAACATGATCTTTC
Organism: Pseudotsuga menziesii; assembly: GCA_001517045.1. Taxonomy (NCBI): domain Eukaryota; kingdom Viridiplantae; phylum Streptophyta; class Pinopsida; order Pinales; family Pinaceae; genus Pseudotsuga; species Pseudotsuga menziesii. The sequence goes on along the minus strand of LPNX010872652.1, from coordinate 275,698 downwards.
TACTGAAATGGATGACGAGAGTGCATGGTTTATAGATTCAGTTGGTTCTTCCCATATGTCTTGTAATAGATAATGGTATATTGAGTATCATGAAAAGTCTAATGGCACACACATTTATTTGAGTGATAACAGGTCACACAGGGTCGAAGGTTATGGAGTGATAAGTGTAAATATACCTAATGGACAACTTAAAGAGATTCATAATGTGATGTCTATTACAGGCATAAAAAATAATTTAATATTTGTTTCTGCTATCACCAATAATGATATGAAAGTAGAATTTGATAAATATAAGTTCCATGTTAAAGATGTCCAAGATCATTACAAGGTTATAGCGAAAGGATCCAAAGTGTAAATTTCAGCACATAGATGTGTAGACAAATACACAACTCACAAAGTGGATCTCACAATTTACTCAACAATTGAAGAATGAAATAGTGCAAAAAAGGCTTGCAGCTGTGAACGCTTTCATTAATCAAAAAGTAATATGATGATAATTACAATGAAGTAAAATGGCTTTAATAGCCACAAGCAATTCGAATCCACATGAGGAAGTTCGAATTGATTAGACTCTATTTGACTGTAGGTAACCAAGACCTTGTCTAAATCACTATCGAAGGACTTAGTAGTTAACTGACCATGTCTAAACCATAATCGGAGTTCATCGAAGCTCTAAAATACAACTCAAGTGTTACATTCAGTGTTGACTAAGGTTAACTGACTATGGTAGGTGAGAAATGCGCCCCACATGTGCTCAGTCAAGTAAACCTAGCGCTAACTAAATGTAGAGGACTAGAACTGAATGTAACTAACTCCTAACTTAGCTTGACTAGTCATCAACTGAAGTGAACTGACCTTGGTTGGTTTCGGCACTCCTAGTGGCTTCCTAAATTGTAGGGATTGGTCTAGGAGGCTCCTAAACTGATGCAATCAAGTGCAATCAGTGGTAGTGAGCCTCAATTAGTGTTCCCCACACTTTAGTAACTGGAACATGTGCCCCAATTAGGCCAAGTGGACCCAATGGTGTTAATGACTATAAATAGATTGGATGGACTACTAATTTAGACATGACTCCCAATTTAGACATATGACCAAATTTGGACAAGGGAGGATTAATAATCCTAACACCCCCCTGAATGCTAACTTGGACAAACTGTGGGCCCTGGTAACTAAGACCATAGGTCAACCATTACATCAAGTAAAATTTAAAGTAACTGCTTAATACAAGGATCTAGAGCAAAAACCACAAGGGGAAAAATCCGTCCCTTTAGCTAAGCAGGTAGAATCAGGTCTCAAGTTTGAAAAAATTGAAAATATGTTGCTGCAATCTTCATCTCTGTGAGGTAGTGAAGCAGCATGCATGGTGTGCTGTGCACAGGTATTCTAGGCCCTGGCATGTAGACTTCTCCTTCATCTCCAAAAATGATGATGGGAGGAAGGAGGAATGTAACATTTGTTTCTTGCTAAATGAAGAGGTGTATGATCATATCCATTCTTATGAATGTAGTAAGACTGAGCCTTTTCCATATTGCATCTTACAGGAAGTCTATTGCATCTCGTTGAAGGAGATAAAATAGCATGACATAGTGCAAGAGTCTTTCCTTTCTGAGTGTCAGGTGAGTTTCTAGTCATCTTCCTAGCTTCCAGTTTGGAAGTAGGGACTGAATCTATATTTGAGTCACCCTGAATCTCAAGGTCATAAACTGATATAGATGGATCTGCAATACTAGTAGAAGCTGTAAAAGAAGTAGATGCAATGATTTTACCTTCCCTTGCAGGTGGCTGCTGAGAGTGCACTGGTTCTGAAGGAGCCATGAAATGTGAGAACTCATATGATTTTGCAGTACCCTTTGCTATGATGCTCCTAGTAGAAATATCTATGATCGCCACTGAGTCAAGACCAAAGATCACTCGCTTTGGAGATCTAGTATGGGTCATCTGATAGATAGATAACAGGTTTGAATCTAGGGAGGGAACAAATAGCACATCTTTGAACCTTCCATGTTCAAGTTGGATAGAGACCTTTCCTTTTTTTTTTACTTTCCTGTTATTGCCCATCTGAATAGTAGGACCATCAAAGGACTGAAAAGAAGAGAATGATTCTCTCGATGCAGCCATATGGTTGGAAGCTCCAGAATAAATGAGGAAGACAGGTGCTGATGCACAGCAGGCCTTCAGTGCATGTCCTTTCCTTTGGTATTCCTCTTCTTCTTCTTCATATTCTTCCTTCCTTGTGCTAGTAGGTATAGAAATGTTGTGCTTTTTCAAGAGAAGATCCATTTCATCAAGTTGTCTTCTCATATAGGAGCTTTCTAAATTGAAGTCTCTTCCACAGTAAGAGCAGAGGACCTTGCCTTTTCCATTCTTCTTTCTTCTCTTTGTACCTGAAGGTTATTTTGACTGTTCTTTCTTCATAGGGGACTCATCTCTTTGCTTTCCTTTGTCATTCACTACCTTATCTCCTCTTGCAACTAGAGCTAGATATTTGGGAGATCGAATGATCCCCATTTGGATCAATTTATCATTCTCAGAAATAAGAGATTGGATGAAGGCATTAAGAGTGGGGATCTTCCAATTTGGAGTAGTGAGCCTTACTTTTTGGAAGGTGGATACAAATACCGAGTAGTCTGTATTGAGCATTGTGAGAATGGTAAGGATGAGCCGATCTTCATCCTTCTTCACTTTGCATTGCTTCAACTGATATATCAGGTTCTTGAACTTTGAGAAGAATTCATTTAGAGATTCAAAATTGGATGGATTGAGAGTAATTAGATCTAGCTGATGGATCCTCATCTTATCATGCTTATCAAATAAGGAAGAAAGCTTGTCCCAAACCTCCTTTGGAGTGTCCAAGTCTTGGATGTGAAATCGAAGATCTCTAGAGACTGAGGAGAGCATGAGTCCATGGGATTCATTAATCCTGTTCATGTACTTAGCTTTGTCTTTATCTGATTCTGGCTCTTCCTCTGTTTCTTCTATGAGTCTGAAGAGATGCTTGGTGTGGAGCAATACTCTCATGTCATCCTTCCACTGGTGATAGTTGAAGGGAGTGAGAAGCTCCATTGGATGAGCCATTTTGAATGTAATAAGAAAGACTGAGCTGTTGTAGCGAATGCAGTGAGAAGAAGAGGTTGCTTGTAGCGAATTCTGTAAGAAAATATGATAACCTGTCACACAATCAAACATACAAAGTAAGGTCGATAGTCTGCACTTTTGGAATTTCCTTCACACCCAGCATAGTTGATCAAGCAAGCTTGATCAACAATTTCCTAACTTGGGATATTAAGTGGTAAATTCTCTACTTCTGGTGTAGTACTGGAAGGAGCAATTTTCCCAAAAAAAATGATCTGGTTGGAGATCTGAGGAGGAGAGGAGTCTTGTCCACCAAAGCTCTCATACCATGTAAATTTGAGCACATAGATCTATATAAAAATAAACAACTCACAAAGTGGATCTCACAATTTACTCAGCAATTGAAGAATGAAACAGTGCAAAAAAGGCTTGCAGCTATGAATGCTTTCATTAATAAAAAAGCAATCCGATGATAATTACAATGAAGTAAAATGGCTTTAATAGCAACAAGAAATTTGAATCCGCATGAGGAAGTTCAAATTGATTAGACTCTACTTGACTGTAGGTAACCAAGACCTTGTCTAAATCACTATCGGAGGACTCAGTAGTTAATAGGTCTTGTTTAAACCATAACCGGAGTTCATCGGAGCTCTAAAACACAACTCAAGTGTTACATTCAATGTTGACTAAGGTTACCTGACTATAGTAGGTGAGAAATGCACCCCACATGTGTTCAGTCAAGTAAACCTAGAGCTAACTAAATGTAGAGGACTAGAACTGAGTGTAACTGAATCCTAACTTAGCTTGACTAGTCATCAACTGAAGTGAACTGACCTTGGTTGGTTTCGGTACTCCCAGTGGCTTCCTAAATTGTAGGGATTGGTCTAGGAGGCTTTTAAACTGATGCACTCAAGTGAAATCAGTGGCAGTGAGCCTCAATTAGTGTTCCCCACACTTTAGTAACTGAAACATGTGCCCAAATTAGGCCAAGTGGACCCAATGGTTTTAATGACTATAAATAGAGTGGATGGACTCCCGATTTAGACATGACTCCAATTTAGACATATGAGCAAATTTGGACAAGGGAGGATTAATAATCCTAATGTTCACAAACTTGGTGGATTATACAAGCTAGATGCAATAAAGGAAAATCATCGAGCACTAACATCTTCAGCCAAATCAAATGTCGAATTATGGCATCAAAGGTATGGACACCTCAATCACAATGACCTTATCTTATTACAGAAAAATTCTATGGGTGAAGGTCTTCCTATTATCAAATATTATCATATAGAGTGTGTTGTATGTGCAATCGAAAAACAACACAGAAATGAATTTCCTAATCCTGAAGAGAAGAGACAGAATTAACGCCTTGAATTAATTCACACTGATGTTTGTGAACCTATGTAGAAAAGATCACTAGGTGGTGCTTAGTACTTTCTTATATTTGTTGCTGACAGATCTAGGTTCACCTGCGTTTACTTCATAATGAGTAAAAGCGATGTCTTCGAATACAGGTAAATACATCGAAATACTCAGATCGGATCCAGGTGGTGAGTACACTTCCGGAGTTTTTAAAAGATACTGTACAGATAATGGAATCCAACAATAGTTTTCTATGACTCATACACCTCAACAAAATGGAGTTGCTGAGAGGAAAAATAGAACACTGGTGGAATGTGCTCGCAACAGGCTCCAAGGTAAAAAAAATTCTATTGGATTTTGGGATGAAGCAATTAATCATTGTTGTGTATTTAAAGAAGAGGAGTCCAACAAATAAATTAGAGCTCCAAACCCCCTTTGAAGTCTTTTATGGCCATAAACCATAAACCAGTCATTTAAGAATATTTGCTTGTAGGGCCTTTGCTCACATCACTAAAGATAATAGAAGAAAATTGGAGGAAAAATCATTTGAATGTGTATTTGTTGGCTACTGTGATGATCATAAGGAATATAATTTATTTCATCCTAGTTTGCACAAATTTATTTCAAGTAGAGATGTTGTATTTCATGAGAATACAAATATAAGTAACGGGTTGAATAATTCTAATGAAGAACAGATCTCAAATGATAATGTCAAAGTAGAGAAAATTGTTCAGAAGGTGCGAAAACAACAACAGGTGCTAGAACAACAACAGGTGCTAGAACAAAAACAGGTTCAGGAACAGGGTGAGAACATGAGTGATACCACCTCAAATGAAGAAACAACACAAGGCAGAAGAATCATGGATGGAACTCCAACAGGTATTATAATACTTAGAAGGTTAAATCAACAAACTCAACCTCTTGCAAAGTTTAGATATTATGCCTTGATGACTAATGTAATGAATGTCATAGAACCATTGAATTATGATCAATCCAAAGACAAGGAATAATGGGTGAATGCAATGAATGAGGAGGATAATTCAATTATGATAAATAAAACTTGGGAATTAGTAGAATTACCCAAAGATAAGGTACCCATAGGATCTAAATGGATGTTCAAATCTAAGTTCAAAGCTGATGGTAGCATTGGCAAACTCAAGGTAAGGTTATTTGCAAAGGGTTATTCTAAACAAGAGGGAATCGATTTTGAAGAAACATATGCACCGGTAGCTAAATTAAACACAATCAGATTGATTGTTGCATTAGCTACAATACAGAATTGGAGAATACACCAGTTAGATGTTAAATATGCTTTCTTGAATGGTGATTTAAAAGAGGAAGTATATTTAGTTCATCTTGAAGGTTTTTTGTAGAAAAGTTAGGAGCATCTCATTTGGAAATTGAACAAAGCTATCTACATCAGAGCAAATTTCAACTCAAAATGGGCCTCCTAAAAAAAATTAATAAAATAATAGTTAAAATAATAAAATAATATTTATTAATTTTGGAGGAAGAAAAGAAAAAAATACTTTTTGTTTGTATTTTCGACATGTATCCCTGTGTTTTTACTTAAATTTCGATCGAGAGAGCTCGTTGGATGAAGAATTAAATTCCGCATCCAATGAGCTCTCTCGATTGAAATTTGAGTAAAAAAACGGGGAGATATGTCAAAAATACAAACAAAAAAGTAGTTTTTTTAATGATACCTATCTCCAAATTTATATTAAAAAAGTGTTTAAGACCTACACGGTATTTCAAATTTAAAGCAATTTCATTGGCTAACACATGATGACATGGAATTTGAATTAAAGTTAAAAATCCCATTTTGAGTTGAAATTTCCTCTAATGTGGGTTGAAACATGCCCCTAGATCATGGTATATCAAGATTGATCCCTTCTTTAAACAACAAGGGTTTATGAAAAGAAAAAATGATTAAAGCCTATACATTAAGAAATATAAAGAGGGAAATGTTTGGTTCATATATTTATATGTGGATGATCTTATTATTACAGGTGGGGAATATTAGTTGATTGTAGATACTAAATGTAATATGTCTCAGGAATTTGAAATGAAAGACCTTGGTGATTTGCATTATTGTTTAGGTATTGAATTTTGGAGAGATTATGGTAAAACATTCATCACTCAAAGAAAGTATGCAATGGAAATCCTTGGCAGATTTCAAATGAGTGAATGCAAAGCGGTATCAACCCATTTGGATCAAAATGTGAAATTGTACAGCAATGATGGATCTGAAGAAGGATATGGTACTGTGTATCATCAACTAGTGGAAAGTCTGAACTATCCCACTACTACAAGGACTGACATATCATATCCAGTTAGCATCCTTAGTCAATTATTGGCTAAGCCATGTGAAACACATTGGAAATATGCAAAACAAGTCCTAAGATATTTAAAAGGAACAATTAATTGTGTTCTTTTATATACTCATGCATTTGATGTTCAATCTGCATGTTATTCTAATTCTTATTGGGCAAGGAATCCTGATGACAGAAAATCTACTTTTGGATATGCTTTTCACATTGGTTTGGGAGTCGTGTCATGGAGAAGTAAGAAACAACCAACTATTTATTTGTCATCCACAGAAGCTCAATATAAATCATTGACCAGTGCTACTTGTGAATCCATTTGGTTGAGGCGCATACTTAAATATGTTTGTACACAGCAAGATCAAGATACTAGAATTTAGTGTGATAATCATATTTCAATCAAGTTGTCACATAATCTAGTCTATCATGCCAAATCGAAACACATTGAGCTGCAACATCACTTTGTGATAGAAAAGATTGAGTCTAAAGAGATTGAATTGACTTATTTTAGTACAAGTGTGAATGTTGCTTATATTTTCACCAAACCTGTTGGAAGAATCCACTTTGAGGATCTTAGACAAAAACTTGGTGTTGTAAAGAATCCATTTCTTCATTGAGGGAGGTTGTTAGAGACAATGCAGAAATGCATTCATTATTTTTTTCCAAACTTAGGTTTAGGGGTTCAACCGTTCCTTGTGATTGGATCTAATTATTTGTTTTAGGATATAGTTTGTTTGGTATTTATCTATATATGTAACTTTCATTCGTTAATACAATTGATTTGAGTGTGTACCTCCTCCTTTTTATGCAATCATTTGTGCTCTGTTGATTCCTCTGAATACCTAATTGATTATCCCTACCTGGTGATCGAAACTAGTCAATGTAATTTTCCCATTATGAATGTAGTTTACTTAATTTTTCATAAACCAAAAAATAAATTTAGGAATACTTTGTACTTACAGGGTTTAATGTTTATAGACACATGATAACCAAAAATATTTTTCCAAAAAATTAGGAATAGTTTACACTTTAATGATTTAATCTCTATTGAAATATGGTAGATTTTAAGCTAAAATGTATAATTAAAAATAATAAGAATTTCATAATGTTCTTTATCATGAGAAAAATAAATATCCCATTTTATTAACTTATGAAAACTTAAGTAAAGTATGTTGAGAATGGGCAAATTACATCGACTATTTTCGATCCCAAGGTAGGGATAATCTTCACGAAGAGTAAACCCTGAGTAGAGTCTAAATTCTCATTTTTGATATAAATATGTAACATGTAGAAATGTTGAGTCAAGGCACTTTGTCGATTGTCAATGTAGTCGTATTCAAGTTTCCAGTTACCAAAGTGTAATCCATGAACTCAACAATTGCTTCCCTCCACAGAAGGGAAACCCTCGATGAAGTGCATCTATTTGAAAAGCTTAGATCAAAGTTGATGCGGGAGATAGCTGAAGGCGTAAAATTGAAAGATGGTGGGAAGCCCATCATTCAAAAATTAAAATAATAATTGTCCATTAACCTATCAGCTCAACATTTCTACATGTTACATATTTATGTCAAAAAATAGATTAAATTATACTAGGTATTTACTCCTAAGTTATACTCAATGTAGTTTCTTTCAAGTTTCCAATTCCTAATTTTTTGTAACAAAAAGATTTTGGTTATCATAAATGAACTTTGGTTATTTAATTTTTCTTAGATTGCAATTTTAATTGTTAAAAGTACATTTTTCAATGCATAAATGGATTTAATGCTCTCACATACTTATATTGTATTTAGATCCCTAATTTCAACAACCTATATTTGTAATTCCACCAATTAATATCTATTTTTATTTGATTTTTTTTTCTTCTTATGAAAATACTAAAAAAAATTATAAGCAAAAAAGACCCAAATCTGAGCATGTTTAGACTACTTCATTGATTTGGCATTAAATAACATTGCTTTACATGCCCTTTCAATAGTTTTGTTAAGGCATTTCCTTTTCTTGGCCATTTGGTATGGGAAACGATTGTGGAGTGGTATCTCCACCCTAAAATCACTTGAACTTGACATCGTAACTGTGCATGGGTTATTTCTTATTTGTGATGTACATCAGTTATGCAGTGGCTTTTTCATCTCTAAATCACTTGCATTTTCCTTTGTAAGTGTGTATGGGTTTTCCAATTGTGGTTATCCCTATCATGTTTGATTATTTGGTCCCCTATCCTAATGTGTGCCCAATTTATGGTTCCTAAAGCTCTGCATTTATTGAAAACCCACTTTCTCATCCTTGTTTCGTCATGTGTTTCCCATGTTCGAACATGGTTTTGGCTATCAATTTTCCTTGTCGACTTAGAGGAGGAGAGAGAGACAACGTTTTTTCTAAGTCTGTGTTGATCTTGTTGGGATATTATTAAACCCACTCATAACTTAGGATAAAATATTTAATCATTATTTAATTAAATTCCTACCCACTAGCTAATTTGTTGGCATCCACTTGCACCTTAAAGTCAACACATGCCATCTATAGCCCAGGAATGCTTTATTTCAGTTTCTTGATTGATCTTGACCACTTTATTGATTCCCATAATTAATAACTACGCTTTCATATAGATTCTACCTTATTATGATTTTATCCATATTTTATGTGGATAAGGTAAAGCTAGTTAACTAGGAAATTGGTGTCTTTTGTTTCCAACCCATCCTCCATGAATTTCTCTCCATATTATAGGATAATAGCATGTTTTTCCATCACTCTTGACAACTCACTCATGCTTTTGCTAATTCGTGAGCTCCTTGACTGATTTAGGAAGTGCTTTAGCCACCTATCATTAGAGGAAATTTGAGGTCTAAAATGGGCCTCCTAAGGAAAATAATAAAATAATAGTTATTTATTTTGGAGGAAGAATGAAAAAAACTACTTTTTTTGCTCGTATTTTCGACATATCTCCCTATATTTTTACTCAAATTCCGAGCAAGAGAGTGTGTTGGATGCAGAATTTAATTCCACACCCAACAAGTACCCACACATCATACTTTTGATAGACCCCACTACCCCAAAAATAAGAAAAACCTGAAAAAATGTGATGATGATGTGATCATCACATTTTTTCAGGTATTTCTTATTTTTGGGGTAGCGGGGTCCATCAAAAGTATGCCATGTGGGTACCTGTTGGATGCGGAATTAAATTCTGCATCCAACGCGCTCTCACACTCGGAATTTGAGTAAAAACACATGGAGATATGTCGAAAATACAAACAAAAAAAGTAGTTTTCTTTTATGACAAATATGTCAATTCAACCATTATGGTTGACTCATTTTATTGAAATTCTATTGGTTCCTGAATTCCAACTCACAAAATTTATTGTTGCCATGTTTTCTTATAAGACCCATTTTAGACCCCAAATTTCCTCTAATGGGGGGTTTATCATATTTGGTAAGTTTGATTTGTGAGCTAGAAATGAGTTGTCTTCTATCAACTCAAATCTCATTTATAAGGATGTATTACCATTTTAATAATATCAATTATCATTTATTGGTCATTCATTAATTCCTCTTATTCGCTCCTTATGCTAATTCTCTGCAATTCCTAATGAGGTTAATTGTGTGCTTAGATTCTTAGCTTGTTTATGGAATTCATGTTTCCATTAAGGCTTTAGAATTATGACATATCTACGTGTTGGAACCATTTTAGACAAGGAATTAATCAAATTTCTGAGATGGGTTTCAACAATTTTTTAGTTAAGAACAAACCAAAGGTAAGTTGAAGGGAAATTGATCCCATTGTCTCTATTTTGGCTTGTTTAATAATATTTTATAACAAAATTTTACTTAGGTGGTTGTTGTGGTAAAAAAACAATGGAGGTTTTGTTCATGTTCTACCAAGAGAATTTCTATGCTAACAAAAGTTAGCATTAGAGGCGACGGTGATAGGATTTTATTCCTACCATCTTATGAACCCGTCTATGATTCTCAACACATTAAAATTTTTGTGAAAATCTATTTGGCACTTTTTGTATGTGTGTTTTCTTACATTAAGGTTTTGGAAACTATGGGTTTTGGTTTTTTTCATCTGGGTTTTGGTTTTTCACATTTATTAGGCCTATAATTTGGCATCTTCATTCCCTCCCTTGTATTGATAAGACATGATAAATGACTAAGTAATTTTTGTTTATGAGATGTTATAACTCATCTTTTGTTTTCAAGTACATATTGGATTCCATTGCTTGGTAACCAAAACTCAATATTAAGGATATGGGTAAATTAATAAATATTCATAACCATCCTTAATCTCAACATTAAGGAACTTGATTCCCTTCTTTGGAATTTTGACCCTCCACCTTAGAAACTTCTTCAATTTCTCATAATCTCCACTAATCTTCTCATAGAGTTCCTTGTCTCAAAAAATACCATAAGTATTACAGAACACATTCCCTTATTCTTACTCTTGACTATTGCAATGACTAAGTACTTCTACATTACAAAAGAAAATATGGGCATAAGGTTACATTTGTCTAAAATGTCAACCATGAAATTCAAACATCCAAGAATTAGTCATTCACATTCTGTTCAATAAGAGATATCCCTTACTACTGGATCGGTCAATATCACCATTGAGCATCCTAGAATGTGAGACTTGAACCACTCCATATACTTTCTTTCATGCCACACTATTATGCAACAAGATATATACATCATTGACTCTAAATTATTTGTTTTGCAACCCTACATGTTTTAAAAAAAGAATACATGAGCAAGATTAAAAAAATGAAATCAACACTTAGAGCATAGCAACAACAATAACAATAATCTATTTTTAAGGTAACAACCAATATAGAAACCAGTCTGGTATATGAGATCCCATTGTTTGTGGGACAAGAGACCCCCTCTATGCAATGATTAGACCGCTAAAGTCTATAGAGTGTACATACTCTACCTCGCTTTGGATTTGAACCTATGACCTCATACAAGAAAACAAATGTCCTTAGTTGTTAGTCCCACTCAGGATGAAAATCAGAACAACTCATACAAAAATTATAATTAAAGAATGTGCAATGGACAAACAAGAACACTTGAACTTTATCCACTGATTTCTAGTAGTTCTTAGAAAATTACAATTTGCATGATTTCTAGTAGTTCTTAGAAAATTACAATTTGCATCACAAGTGCCTTGAAGGAATTTTATTGTTGTAAAACAAATTCAAGCCCTTTGGTGATTTAGAATGGATAATTATATAATTCCTCATTTATTTTGGTATGTTTGGGCCGAAAAAGTTGGAGGTATTGGCTTGTGGGATCCATTTTATATGTAGGTCTTCTTTTGGTGATTTGTTTTCTAGAACCATATAGAGCTTGTTTAAGGCCTTAAACTATTAGTTTTGGGGTAAATGTTTTGAAAACTTAGAACCTAACCTCTTGATGTTGTTCTACACACCAAGATATTTCCAACAATGAAAAAGTCACCTCAATTAGATTTCATATGCGAAATTTATTCCTCCCACAAGTTTACCTATGATGTTGACCACTATGGTACATAGTCGATGCCACATTGACTTCCATTACTCACACCTCTTGAGCTGGTCATGTGTTAAATTTCAATACTATTCTAAAGGGTCTAAGGCCATAACATTCATTTGGGGTTGAGGCATGTAGGAACCTTAACCCTAGATGACTACCATACTATTGCAAATATTGGGCCTCTAGGAAAAATGAGGGTTCCATTCTTATTGTATTTCTTGTTGTTGCATAGTTGAGAAGGGTATGTACAAGTGGAATAGTGAAGCATAACATATGAAGTAGAAGACCTTATAGAAGCAATCCAATCCTAGATAGTATAGAAGCAATCCAAGCCATAGTGTCCATTGCAACTCCATATTGAGTGCATTTTATTTCTACATGCATTTCATAGTTGAGAAGAAAGGGAACTTGAGCATAGGTTTCACCTTCTAACTAGGTTTTTTCCCTTAGATTTTTAAAGGTACATTTTTTTTCATTGTCTGGTGTGTTATTTTCTTTCTTCTTTCACTTCAATTTCAATTTATTTCAACACTAAGCAATTGATCTTAAATCTACAATCTAAAGTACAACACTTCAAATTCAGAGATTATAAATTATTCTAAAAGTTATTATAACAAACTATTCTAGTGTATATCCACAACAATTTCAAAATCATTTGATTTAAATAACAAACCTCACATAACCATTTACAATTCAATTTATTTAGATTCACAAAAAAATCATTAAAAAAAATAAAGGAAATTATCTTATCCTAACTACTTGAATTATCTCTTTCCTCGAATACTTTCCTAACTCCTTCCTCTTTCTCCATTCTTCTCAACCAAGTCTTAAGCATGCTCTTATTTCCTCTTTAATTTAAAGCATTCTTATATTCATTTTGTGAAAGGTTTCTCCCCTTCTTCATGTAGTTCTTCCATTGAAACATAATAGGATCTCTTAATAATACCTATGCTCTTATTTCATCTTTCATTCGGAGTATTTTTATATTCATTTTGTGAAAGGTTTCTCCCCTTCTTCATGTAGTTATGCCTTTGAAACATAATAAAATCTCTTAATAATACTTTTTCATATATTATTTTCATGATAATAAAATAAAACAAAGATTATAATTGCAACATAGCTATTCCTACTTTAAAGTTGTGCTTATTTTTTTCTAATTAATAAATACTATAAAACTTAAGATTCATATGAGTTCATAAACATTATAAAGAATCTATTCATATTTACATTGACAAATGTGTAAAATCTACATGTTATAAAGCATTACTTCATAAAGTTACTTGTACACCTTAATCATTTTTTTGAAAATTATCTTACAAATTGAGTGTTGGAGCATTGACATTTTAAGGAATTGGAGTCAATATTAAGAAAATCGAAGCTTTTCAATAATCTCTTAATTTTCTTCGGATGCGGGTGATAGGAGGGCACATCCTAGACTCCATATCGATGATGCGCCCCAACACGTCATCAGTCCACTCACCTTCCCCACTGGAAATCCAGATGACGACGGGTGGTCCCATGCAAAACAACACACCCACGCAGCAGGCACTTAGATCGACAGCAATCGGAATGTTGTAGTTTCTGGGGATGACGTCACAAACAGAACGGATGATGGCAAGCCGGATATTTCACGCAGCTCCAATCCCTTCAACATTTAATGTTTGGCAAGTCTGGTACAGAGCAGTAATGGTCAACCATTATGCTCCTCGAACTCAGCGCACAATGGCTCCATCCACGCTCTTCGCCCTCCAGTTCATGCACTTCGTCACCCTACCTCTGTCATGCCCACTCCTGCTCTGCTTGCTCCTGTTTAGTTTCAACCTTCGCATTTCTAGCACCCAAGCCCAAGCTCAGCTCAGCTCCACTCGGTCTGGTTCCAGTCCCTCTCACACTGAAAAAACCATGACGCCGTGTCGACGAGGACCTCCCAGGGATGTGAGAGGTCGTGGAAGGGCTGGAAACCCCTCAGAGCCACCCTCCATCCGCAAGCCAGCAATCGAGGATATGAACCAGAGGTGTTGAAAGTGATAAGAACCCTGCTCGATGACTGGGAGGATCAAGTTTCCGTCTCTCTCATTGCCGCTACTCGTACCTCGTCTCGCAGGGGCAATTACTGGATTTTTAAAATTCTTTTAACTAGGCTTATTCTCCGCTCTCTCAACACTCCGCCAGCCAACCTAGCTAATTCCAAACTTGCGCCTCCACCTTCACGTCCCCCTCCCCCTCTTCCTCAACCCATGCCTCCTCCTCTACCACCTCCTTTTCAGCCCATCCTCACCTATCCGCAGCGCCAGTTTGTTCGAAAAAAAGAAAAGGTGGTCAAGAAATTGTCACCTCTGTCAGTAAAGCCTTACACCATCGACTTGGGAAACACCAAGGATAACAACTCCACCGGGAGTGTCAACGAACCAGACAAAAAGACGGAGAAAGGCAAGAAGCAGGGTCCTCAATGGGGCACCGAATACTGCTGCCCAATCACGAAGGCCCTGTACAAGCAGCCGTAATGCGAGGTGTTCAAAGTTCTCCTGTTTCTAACGTTTTTAGGGGATTTTGTTTCAAGTTTTCTCTAGGTGTCTAGTCTAGGATAGCTATGACTTTTAAAGATTTCAGACAATTAATTTTTATGTTTATGATTTGTTCTCCCCATAATGGGGAGGATCAATTTTTGCACTCTTGGTTGACCTTCTTCAGCTCTGTTTCATGTTCTAGAAACACCAAACTTGTATTTTTCTTTGTACTTACATTTTTCTTTAATAAATTAATTCTGAACTTTAAAAAAAAACGAATCTCTTAATTTTAGGTGCGAACGTTATATATATATCAAATAAATTGAAATAAAATATTTTGTTAAATAATTAAAACACTATAAGATTAATTTCTAAAAATGCAATTTTTTTTAAAGTTCAAATGTTGCAACATTTTAATATATGTAATTTGTATATGTCTCTATATATCTATGCCTTCCTTTTTGTGTGTATGTGTTTGCCGTTGACAATATTTTGACATGTTAATTTTATAAAGCACATAGCTGTAGTAAGGCACGAGCCCACTCTGAAGCATTCGAGACAACATTCTATATGGAAAAGAGAGAATGCAACTGAGGTGGAGATGATCAAAGTTGCAAAGGCTACCAACGCTCACTACTTCATCAAGTAAATACTGCATTTGAAACAGATTGTTCGTTCAATCAGATATGTTCATTAATTAGATGCAACTGAAAATTTGAAACAGATAGTTTCTGCTTTAAAGTAGGACAGATTGATTCAGCTTAAGTGAATTTAAGTTGGATTTCATATTGTGCAGCTCTTTGGAGGGGGAATACCAAACAAATTGCGGAGACAGAGGAGTGCAATTATCGGGAGGGCAAAAGCAGCGGATTGCCATAGCGAGGGCGACCATAAAGAATCCGAGAATATTACTCCTGGACGAGGCAACCAGAGCATTGGACAGCCAGTCGGAGAAGATCGTTCAAGAAGCGCTGGACAGAATCATGGTGGGGAGAGCGAGTATTGTGGTCGCCCATCGACTGACTACCATTCAAAATGCAGATTCCATTTCTGTGATTCAATATGGAAAATCCATTGAGCAGGGACTCATTCTTATGTGATGAATAAAGGAGAAGGGGCTGAGCTTATCCAGCATGTACGTTCATGTTGGATAAGCCACCTACCATGGGTCCCTACGTCTTCAGTTGACTGAAAGTTTCAAAACTCAGCCCGCTCCCGGCAACCCTGTCCGCCTCCGTATCCCGCCGCCTCCGTATCCGGCCGCCCGCCGCCGGAGAACGTACCCAAATGGGGTGCCCTTCCGTATGGCGAGCAATATTTCTGATGCTATGCAGCATTTAATGCGACGGCGGTCACACTGTCCGCCGTCGGATCGCTCTTTGGAACGGATCCGACGGCGGACAGTGCGACCGCCGTCGCATTAAATGCTGCATAGCATATGCAGTATTGTTCGCCCTTCCGTATGCCTTTGTACGGAACTCTGTAACGCAGTGTCCTGGTGTCTGCGCATACCCATTTGCAGTCCCCTCGTTCATGCCGGGAACGAAGCCTTTGAAATCGCCCAATGACAACATTGCTGTGGACGGGATCATCAGCGTTATTAGCCATGAACTTGCAGAGGTGTCGACCGATCCTTTTTCTAATGCATGGTATGCCGGCGGCGATCCTTCGGCTCCGAACGAGATCGCAGATCTGTGTGAGGGAACATATGGGACGGGTGGCGGAGGATCGTACCCGGGTCAAGTTCTTCAGAACCGAGCGGGTGCCAGTTACAATTTGAATGGACCGAGAAGACAGTTTATGGTGCAGTGGATCTGGAGCCCTGTGTTGTCTTCTTGCTACGGCCCCAATTCTGTGGACCAGTGATGAATTTATGTTTGTTTAGCATAGGCAATGGATTTATGTTAAGCTGGGTAGAAAAATGAAAATTTTCTTTCGTCGTGGTTAGATGGGATTTCTCTTAATCTGTTTCTGTGAGAGAGCTTATAGATTTGTGGTACGAGGCCCTGGAATTTTGCATTTCAGATTTGTATTAGTTTTACTGCGACGGCCATTCTGTCTGTGGTAATTTCAAGGATAATTTCTTAAATAGGTAGATCAGATCTGCATGAGAGGGCGATTTACCAGCAGATTTGCCGAAGTTTGGGTGTGGCAACAGACCTGCTCAAAATCCAATTTACAAACTCTGGTAATTGTTACATTTTTTCAATTTGTTGCAGGATCCAGGGATCCAAAGCGCTACAAAGCTATAATTTAATTATTTTATTTATGAGTTTTGTTGCTTATTTGCAAATTCAAAATTATGACAAATGGTTGAGACTGATCCTGATGTGTAAGTTCGAAATTGTTAGAAGTTGCAATGGTATATAATATCCCACACAATATACAATTTTGGTCTTATAAAATGTGAAATCTTAAAATATTAAGAGTTTGAGAGTTTAATTTGAGACTGATATGGATGTGGAAGTTCAAAATTAGTAGAAGTTGCAATGGTATATAAAATAGCAGTACAGAATATACAATTTTGGTCTTATAAAATGTGAAATCTATATTAAGAGTTTAATTTTGATTGCTGATTGCTCATGTTTAAGCATTTAGAATTGGAATTAAAAATTGTAAGATGGTTATAAATAGATTATTGTCTTTGGTGGGATGGAAGAGGAGTATTCTACAATCCAGTAGAGGAGAGACGTGTTAACAAGTCTCTGTCTCTTTAGAGATTTGATCTCTTTAATGCTTAATGCTTGGTATATCTTCTTTTAGCTGAATCTATACTGGTATAATTAATCAATACATAATTTTTAATTGTCATTGTTAATGTTCATTAATATCTTAAGTATTTTGTATTTTAAGATTGTTATAAATATATTATTTGTGATTATTGTAATTGTTGTAATTAATTAGTATAGATTTATCTTAAACTTTTATTTACCAAGTCTTTAAAGAGATTCAATTTTTTAAGGTGTATTTTTTTTTATCTTAATTTTTTTAAAATTTTTTGAGGTGCAAATTTTGTTTTTCTTAATTTTTTTCACACGTTAAAAAAGTTTACATGTATGTTTAGTTTAAGATGGATCAATGCTTGTTTTAATTTTTTATTTTACAGGCCTATAGATTTTCTAATTACCTTTTATTTGGTTATAATTTTTTATTTTTCTTAAATCTATGTGTTGTTTTTTTATGAATTTTCATTTTGTTAGATACATATTTATTATTAGCTTAACTTAAATATTAGCTTAACTTTATTATTAGTTTAACTTAATTATTAGCTTAACTTCAACTATTAGCTTAACTTAAATATTAGATACAACTATTAGCTTAACTTCAACTCTAAACACGTAGCTATTAGCTTAACTATTAGATACAACTATTAGCTTAACTTCAACTCTAATCACTTAAGGCTTAGTCCAAATGCATTTAAGAGTCTAGCTAATCTACACTCATGTAAGAGTAGAACGTCAAACTCATGTTCAAACTCTTAATAAAATCCTGCATCTTGTAGTAGGGCATCTAGCTAATATAGAGTTAGTATTACATGTTTAAGTTTTTCATAGACATACAATTAGGTTTCCGAATCTTCTTAAAGGAGGTTAGGATAAATATTAGATTAACTATTCGATATAGCTATTACCTAACTCCAATGACCATGCATCTAGAACAATAAGTTAGTTAATGTGGAGCTCATGTAACAGTTGAACTACATCATGTAGTTGGGAGTCGAGTTAATATACATAAGGCTTAGTCTAACTCCATTCGGAGGTTAAGAGACTAGGAGTTGTTATATTAACTACAATAGCTTTATTTTAACTTTTAAAATAACATTAGATAAAACTATTAGCTTAATTCCAATGATCATAGACTATATACTTAAATTTAACTATGAGCTTAACAACCCTAAATTAAGTGGTTGTTATATTAGGTTAACTATTAGATACAATTACAATTAACACGTTATTTACGAAATAAAACATTATTAATGTGTCAAATATATACCTCTCAGCGTATTTCAAACATATTAATCTTAATAATATGGTTGTTGTTGCTAGTTTAAATCTTAATCAAGATGCATTGAAGGATAACAAGGTATGATCACCATTAAATGAAACATTGTTGTATACTTGCTACCAGGCATGGAAATTCAATTTTCTTGTGGGTGTCAATAAAGTTTTAATGACAGTTTCAAGTATTTCATGCCTTTCATTTTGCGGGTTCAACCAATTTTGCCGAGAGTTAATTTATTTTTAATATTATATATAAATGTGAATAATTTTTTTTAGTATTATATATAAATATTGGTAAAATATTTATATAGAGGAGAAAATTTTAGAGATTCTCCTTGGAAAAATTTGAAAGTTCAAAATGGAAGACTAATAATACAATTAGAAACACAAAATATAAATAAATACAATACACATACAGGGAAATAGAAATTCTAGCATTTATGTGTTCATCGATGACAATGGCCAATGATTGTTAGCTAAGTTTTAGTAGTTAATACAGGTATTAAAAATTTTGAGGAGTTATCTAAATTCATAATTTTCAACTATTTTTTAACCTATTATCAAAATTCCAAAATCTCATATAGACATAAAAATGTCTATAACCATCACTAGTTGTCCTAGTTATTGTGCATGTGGATTACAACTTTCCTTAATGTTTCTTTGTACATTAGTTGTGGTAGAGTATATAGTTTGTTTTTTAATAAAAGAGTGAACAAATTATGTTGTTAAAACATAGTTATGTTAATATTAAATCTCGACATATAGATATGTTAATTAAAACTAAAAAATATTATAACTTGACATTTTTTTGTTTATGATTTAGAAAATATAATCTAAGATTTAGATTAACTTTTAAATTAACTATTAGATTAACTCCAATCGACACATTATTGGTTGTTATATTAGCTTAACTATTAATTGACACATTTTTTAGTTAAAAAAAACATTATCAATATGTCAAATATATACCTCTCCACGTATTTCAAACTTATTAATCTTAGTAATATGGTTGTTGTTAGTGTTTATAGACAACCAAAAAGAGTTTTCCCAAATAACTTAGGAATAGTTTACGCTTTAAGGATTTAATCTTTATAGAAACATGATAGATTTTATGTTAAAATGGATAATTGAAAATAATAAGAATTGTACATTGGTTGTGGTAGAGTATACAGTTTGTATTTTAATAAAATAGTTAAAAAATTATGTTGTTAATTTTAACTTAAATCTCCACATATAGATATGTTATTTAAAACTAAAAAATATTATAACTTGACATTTTTTGTTTATGATTTAAAAAATATAATTTAAGCTTTATATTAACTTTTAAATTAACTATTAGATACAACTATTAGCTTAACTCCAATTAACACATTAGCAGTTGTTATATTAGCTTAACTATTAATTGACGCATTTTTTAGTTAAAAAAGAACATTATCAATATGTCATATATATACCTCTGTATTTCAATCTTATTAATCTTAGTAATATGGTTGTTGTTAGTGTTTATAGACAACCAAAAAGAGTTTTCCCATATACTTAGGAATAGTTTACACTTTAAGGATTTAATCTCTATAGAAACATGATAGATTTTAAGTTAAAATGGATAATTGAAAATAATAAGAATTTCATAACGTTCTATATCACTAGCAAAACAAATATCCTCTTTTATAATTTTCTAAATCATAAACAAAACAAATGTCAAGTTATAATATTTTTTAGTTTTAAGTAATTGATATCTATATGTTGAGATTTAAGTTAAAATTAACAATATAATTTTTTAATTTATTTCTAATTATTGTCTCGAGAGGCTCCATACATGAGGCTCTCCACACCTATGTATAGGGGAGATCTTGTATTGTTGATTATGATGGAGATGTTGTAACCTTTGTTGGGTATGAGGGAGATGTTGTAAGGTTACTTTTTACTTAGCGATTATGTTGTAGATGTTGTAACATTACTTTTTACTTTAGAAACGATTTTAATTTCTAATGATTTGAATAAAATATGTACATACATAGTATTTTATAAATAAAAATATGGATAGATGAAGAAACCATCACAAGTTATAAGTTCTAGAACATATGACCACAAAATCCTTTTATAAATAAAAATATGGATAGATGAAGCAACCATCACAAGTTATAAGTTCTAGAACATATAACCACAAAAGCCTCACTATTATGATTTTATTACTTTGTAAGTATTATAAAGCTTGAAAAGAAAAAAATAATAATTAAATCAATTTTTTTTACTATAGCAATAGCATCCATCAACTTTTCAAAACATTAACTTAATTTTAAAAGGAAATAGAAACATGCAAAGTTTGAAGATAAACAAAGGAATAAGCTTGAAAACCTACAAAGTTTAAAGATAAGACATGTCATAAATAGCTCAGAGGTTAGAGATACATTTGCTATTTAAAAAAGATAGTCCTTAATTTGAAGAGCATTATCTATGGCCACCCGACCTTGAAAACATTTTTCCAGAGCACCCATCCCAGGTAATGTGATCTTCCGTATCAATCTTTGGTTTGGATGACACATTGATATTTCTAATCTATTTTTATAAAAAATCATTTTATTCGAAACCATAGTCCATTTCTAATTTTAATTTTAATTACTAGCTAATAATGTTCACATATGATACGTAAGAGAAGCATCCTGCCATGAAAATGAAAAGCATACATTGCAGCGGTAGGCGAATCCTTCTAAATCCTAGAGAGACATTGAAAAAAAATTAATTGCACATTTCACTCTTGAGAATGATTGGTAGGTGAATCCGTCTAAGCAGATTTGTTCACTCTAATTCCTACACAGACATTGAAAAAAATTAATTACGCATTTCACTCTTAGGAATGATTGGTAGGCTAATCCCTCTAATTCTTGAGTGGATTTGATCCCTCTAATGACAAAAATTAATTACACAATTCACTCTTGAGAATGATTAGTAGGCCAATCCCTCTAATTCCTGAGTGGATTTGATCTCTCTAATGATAGTAGCTTATTATTTTAATTGATTATCATGTTATCTACTTTAGCTAAACATGTATTATTCTAGAAACAAAAGATACTAAGCTTACATGGATATATTCCCTCGTCACATGTAATACCAATGAAAAATATGTTGGCCTTGAGCATTATTTTAAAACCATGTGCAAGGCCTCCTAAACAACCATGCAAGGCTTCTTAAACAACCCATGGTAAATTGCACTCAAGAAGATTTGTTAAATTGTTTTACAAAATTTCAATTAAGAATAAAGAAAATAAAAAATATACTCCTAAAAAAATATAAAATTTCAAAAAGTATATTATTTCAAACACTAATCAATACCTTCATTTCCCAAGATTGTTTTTCCATGAGCATTGTACCATCCATTCCTGAATCATAATGAAACAAAATTAAGATATGCTCAAATTCTAAACTCATTATTATACTTTAAAAATTATAAAAGGATTAGAGCCTTACAACCTTATCTACTTTACAAGGAGTTGACTTGAAATTTTGGAAATATATATATTCCTTGAAATACAATTACATTTTTCAACCCTTCCTTATTATCTCATGTAATTTTCAACTTAAGTAAAATTTTACCTAAAAAAATTAGGTGTATATATTCTTTTTTTAACTTAATTTTAATTGTCCATTCAATTTTTTCATTAAAAAAATTTGAAGTTTCCATTCAAATTTTGTCTTTTCTATTCCCAAGTCTAAATACTCTTACTTTTGAGGTAATTTTAAGAGCCCCCATTCAACATAAGATTGGGAGTGCTCATTCAAATTTGATAATGATGTGGAGACCTTTGTAAATTCCCCAAGTCCCATATGGTGGCTTTTCTCATTTACTTAATAATCTTTATAACCAAGAAGAGGACAATTAGATTCATCTTTGTGTGGGGATTAGGATGACTGCATTTCTAACCATGTCTGGATCAAATGAAAATGGTGAAGAGCATCTCAATCTTTGCCACCATGCTAAAAATCAGCTAGGGGCTAAAGAACGATGCTTCCAACGAGCTAAAGAGCTGACCAGAAGCACCCTGCTCCTCATGCCATATAGTAGTTGATAGGAATATCATACTCTAGAATCAACATTTGCATGAAGAGCCAAAAATGATGTTATACATATTCAAATCCAAATGACAGTTTTTTAAATTCAAATGAGAAGTGTAATTATATTGTAATTGTTGTACTTCAAAGGTGGAAAGCATATTAAAATTTCCTTAGTTTCTGAAATTGTAGCTGGAAAAAATCCAAAGTTTAGAATTTACAAATGTGTTTTACTAGCATAGATCTATCTTTAAAAAAATCTATTAATTGTCGAAATAGATCAAATTTCTAACTGTAAATTTGTTTAGTGGAAATGTTGAAAAAATTTACACTAATGTAGAATGTGCCTCTTCAAAGAAAAACAAAAGAAGAGTGATTGTTTGTGGTAAAGTGAAAAACCCTAGACTCACTAATACAAGGTGTGCTACATATTAGGTCCTAAAATCATTGTTAAATTTTTTTTGTTGCCAAAAATTCAAATTAAAATGAAAATGTGAACACCTACAATCTTAATATTTTGATCCACCTATATCTTAATTTGCATTTCAAATTATCTTTTATCCCTCATCGAGTCATATACCTAGGCAATATGGGTGTTGCAATAATACGCATCAAACTACTAAGATAAAGAGAGTGAATATAAAGAGAGAGATGACTGAGTGCATTGATATAAATATTTCCCACTACTAAACTATAAATAATTTCAGTTAAGGGAAATGAAGAATTAGTAAGGAATTTTTTTTCTCTCTAAATATGTTAAAAATACTTATTAATTAGATTATGATAATCCTCGTAATTGTATCTATGTTTTCAACTTAACTTGATCCTTTCAATGCTCATCAAACTCGGATCAAGAAATTTCTTTCACTCTAAATATGTTAAAAATACTTATTAATTAGATTATGATAATCCTCGTAATTGTATCTATGTTTTCAACTTAACTTGTTCCTTTCAATGCTCATCAAACTCGGATCAAATCTCTAGAGGTGCAAACCTCTCCTCAAATAGCTCCCTGCGTGCAATACCTACCTGAGAAGAGGTTTGCACCTAGGGATATTTGATCACTCTCCATGCTTGATAGAGCCTATGATTTCGATCAAGGCTGGTTTTATTAAAAAACAAATGGTATATTCTAGATAAGCAATGTACAAACAAACATTCAAGTTAAAGAAAGTTGTAATTATCATGCACAACACAATTGACAACTACCACAACTAATTATGGTTATAAGCATTTTTATGTCCATAGGCATTTAAATATTATATGAGAATTTGGATTTTCTTGATAGGATCAACAAGATTAATCCAAGACAAAAGTAACAAGTGTATAACAAGGATTCAAAGATTCATTTAATAGTGGTTATATCTTGTTATGTTTAAATACATCTTGATTAAGATTTAAAGAATATGTTATAAAAATGGGTAACAATTTATTTTTTATATCAGTTTTTTAGTTATTATTAAATATTATTGGTTTTGTTTTTTTATTAATTCTATATGACTAATGAATTCTATGAACATTTACCGAACAGACTAGTTGTGACGGATAATTAGAAGTTATAATAATTTTAAAAGTTGTAACGGCTAGTTAACAGTTAAACTAATTTTAAAAGTTGTAACCTAATAGAATTGACGGCTAGTTACAAGTTCAAATAATTTTAAAAGTTGTAACCCTATAGAATTGAGAATTCGGAACAAGTGGAGCACAAGAAACTCTCTATATTAGAAGCTCTCTTTATTGATCAACTTGGCTGTCAAACCAGAGGTATTTGGACGAACGGGGCAGTAAGAAAGATCTTGGACATGGATCGAGGGAGATGAGAATTTAGCAGTGGCTTCGCTGTATATTGAAAAAGAGAGTAATATGGAATACGACCTTGTCCTTTATTCATCATATACGAATGAGTTCCCTCAATGACTTTCCCATCTTGAATCACAGCAATGCAATCTACATTTTGAATGGTAGTCAGTCGATGAGCGATCACAATACTTGTTCTCCCCACCATGATTCTGTCCAGCGCTTCTTGAACGATCTTCTCCGACTAGCTGTCCAATGCGCTGGTTGCCTCGTCCAGGAATAATATGCTCGAATTTTTCATGATCGCCCTCGCTATCGCAATCCGCTGCTTTTGCCCTCCCGATAATTGCACTCCTTTGTCTCCCAAATTTTTTTGGTATCGCCCCTCCAAAGAGCCGCATAATATGAAATCCAACTTAAATTCACTTAGCTGAATCAGTTTGTCCTTCTTTAATTCAGAAACTATCTGTTTCAAATTTTCAATTGCAGCTAATTAATGAATTGAACTAATAATCTGTTTCAAATGCAGTATTTACCTATTGAAGTCGTGAGCGTTGGCATCCTTTGCAGCTTCCATCATCTTCACCTCAGTTGCATTCTCTTTTCCATATAGAATGTTGTCTAGAATGCTTCCTAGAAACAGAGTGGGCTCTTAACCTACCAGAGCTATGTGCTTTCTCACACTCTTCAGATTGAAATTCCTGATGTCAGTGCCATTGATTCTCACTGATCCCTTTAGTGGGTTGTAGAATCTTTCAATTAATCCAATGATGGTCGATTTTATCGATCCGCCTTGTCCTACCAGAGCCGTGCTTCTGCCTACTTAAATCGTTAATCATAAGTTCTTAAAAATCATAACATCTGGATGAGCTGGGTATGCGAAGTCTACGTGTCTCTCTATCACGTTTCCATCTATACTATCTGTTTTCTCGCCCCTCTCATCATCTGGGTTTATGCGCCTCTCTCTTCCCAGGATGCCAAATACATATTTGACTGCATCAGAGCCTTTAGCAATGTCATGACACAGGCCATGAAGAACCTCAGCAAATCAATATTTTATTACGTGAATGAGTGTTACATATAAAGGAGATAAAAACCGTTATCTACAGTTAGATAACGAGATTATTAACTAACTAATAACTGAAATATTATTTACAATGTAATCCCAAAGGATTATTCAACATTCTCCCCTTAAACCGAAGGGACATCTGACATGCCCAGCTGCATTCTAAATTTTTCAAACTTTTCACGGCCCAATGCTTTAGTAAAGATATCTGCAATTTGCTCTGAAGTAGGACAATGTGTCAGATGAATGGTTTTGGCCTCAACATGATGTCGAATCAAGTGATATTTGGTGTTGATATGTTTGGTTTGATCATGGAATTTTGGATTCTTGGCCAATTGAATTGCAAAAGTGTTGTCAACAAAAAGAGGCGTTGAAGCCAAATGATTTCTTTTGTGGCTTGAGCTGCTGCAACATATTTGGCTTCAGTTGTAGAATCAGCACGAACAGATTCCTTTCGTGATCTCCATGTGATAGCTACTGATCCAATGTTCATCAAATAACCTGAAGTAGAGACCCCATGCTCTTTATCTCCATCAAAATCTGAATCTGAATAATTAGTGAAATGAAAGTCTGAAACTTTAGAATATTTGATGCCATAAGATTGAGTGCCTTTTAAATATTTGAGCACTCACTTTACTGTATTCCAATGACCTTCAGAGGGATGATGCATAAACCTGGAAAGTATTCCTACAGCAAAAGTTATGTCAGGACGAGTAGTAGTAAGATAATTTAAACTTCCAACAAGCTTCCTGTACTTTGTTGGATCTTCAAATGTGCTACCTTCATTTGAGGTAATTTTTAGATTCTGCTCCATTGGTGTTGAAACAGGATTACAATCCTGCATACCAAATTTGTTTAATAACTCTCCAACATATTTTTTCTAAGAAATGAAAATGTGCTTTGATTTTGATCTACTTCAATTCCTAAATAATAATGTAATAATCCCAAATTTCTCATATCAAAAGCCTTTTTCAACTCTCTTTTGATAGATACTATATAATCGTCATTATTTCCTGTGATAAGCAAATCATCCACATAGACAATTAGATATACAACCGATCTTCCAACTTTCTTGACAAATAAAGTTCCATCATCTAGATTGAAGTGCTTATAATTCAATTTGAGAAGATGCTCAATTAACTTTTCATACCAAGCTCGGGGTGCTTGCTTTAAACCATATAAAGATTTGACTAATTTGCATACCTTCTGGTCTTGGCCTTTGATAGCAAAGCCTTCAGGTTGATCCATATACACATCTTCTTTTAAGTCTCCATTCAAAAATGCAGTTTTAAGATCCATGTGATGTATCTTCCATCCCTTTTGTGCTGCTAATGAAAACAAAGTTCGAATGGTGCCCCATTTAGCTGTAGGAGCAAATGTTTTTGTGTAATCAACACCTTCTTTCTGTGCATACCCTTTTTCTACAAGTCTCGCTTTGTGTTTGTCAAGTGAACCATCTGCTTTATACTTATTTTTATATATCCACTTGCATCCAATCACTTTAGTTCCAATTGTAGGGTTCACCAACCTCCAAGTTCCATTTTTTTATGAGAGCATCATACTCTCTTTGCATGGCACTTTTCCATACATCACTATTTACTGCTTCTTGAAAAGATGCAGGTTCATCAAATGCATGAAATTTTAATTCACAATATAATGTTACAAAATCATCATACCTTTTAGGAAATGTCTTAGTCCGCATTGATCTACGAACTTCTTCTTGTTGTGGTGTTTGCTCTATTTCTTCTTTAAGAGCAGTTTCTGCATTATCCATGATACTTAGTTTATCCATTCCATTAACAATATCATCAACTGTCTCATTTTCTGTTTCATCAACTTGTGCATTAGAATCATCAACTTGTGTTTCATGAACTTGTGCATTAGAAGGAAATTCCAAAACTTGACCTTGACTTAGAACAGGAATCCCCCCTTCAAGGTTAGGAAGTTCATTATCCATTTCATGATAGATTTTTTTAGAATGAAATCTATCAAGCTGAGCAAGTTGTTTATCAATAGTGAGTACATCTTTCTCAAACTCAAGAAATATAACATCTCTAGAAACAATAAACTTCTTGTTATCTTCATCATACAACCTATAAGCTTTAGAAGTATTAGAATATCCCAAAAAAATACACTTCCAACTTCTTGCTCCCAATTGATGTCTTTGTGGCTCAGGAATCAAACCATAACATGTGGAACCGAAAATTCTAAAATGCTTGACAGTTGGAAGATGATCATGCCACATTTCATAAGAT
Organism: Pseudotsuga menziesii; assembly: GCA_001517045.1. NCBI lineage: Eukaryota > Viridiplantae > Streptophyta > Pinopsida > Pinales > Pinaceae > Pseudotsuga > Pseudotsuga menziesii. The sequence goes on along the minus strand of LPNX010872652.1, from coordinate 247,750 downwards.
GTTTTGTTTTGTAGTGCAGCAGAAGGACATCTATTCTTAATGTAGATAGCACAAAGAACTACCTCTCCCCAAAACATTAACTTGACATTTTTTAAAAACATCATTGATCTTACCATATTTAAGAGTGTCCGATTCATACATTCTGCCACACCATTTTGCTGTGGATTATATGGAACAGTTGTTTGATGTTTAATACCATTCTCCTGCAAATATTTTTCAAACTCTTGAGATGTATATTCACCACCGTTATCAGTTCGAAGGGTTCCAATAGTAAGTTGGGCTTCATTTTTAATCCATAAGTGAAAATTTCTGAATGTATCAAAAGCTTGAGATTTTGCTTTTAATAAATAAACCCAAGACATCCTCGTAAAGTCATCAATGAAAGTCATGATATATTTGTTACCATTTGCTGATGGAACAGGCATGGGCCCACATAAATCTGAGTGAACAAGACCAAGCTTTCTTGAAGCTCAAAACATAGAATCATTAAAAGGTTGTTTACTGTGCTTGCCTAAGATACAAGCATCACATGGGGAAAGTTGTCTTGGAATAGTAGGAAGCCCTTGAACTCCTTTCTGTTTCATAATCCTGAGACTGTCATAACTAATATGACCAAATCTTGCATGCCACAACAAGCTAAAAGATAAATTACTATTATGCTTAATCAAATTTGCAGAATTCTGTGAATTGGATGATGTACCATTCAACTTTAAAAGTTTGTTATCTTCCACTCCATTCATTACAACCTCATTATCATAAGCTCTTCTAATTTCAATGATACCATCAAACATATGTATCGAATGATTTTGTTGTCTAATTTACACAAGAGATATTAGATTTCTCTTCAATTGTGGAACATAAAGCACGTCAGAAAGTATATAATCAGCAAGTCCTGATAATTTCAATCTAACAGAACCAATTCCTGAAGGTTTTAATTGAGACTTATATGCCAAATGTACTACCCCATCAATTTGATCCCCAAAAAGTTTGAAAGAAATCTTTTCTAAAGGTCATATGACATGTGGCTCCGGTGTCCAATAACCAAGTATCATTCCATGAAAACGAAGTACTGAAAGCTTCTTCAATTCCTAGATTACAATGTGCAACAACATAATGTGCAGATTCGGGATGGTTACCTTTATCATTTCCTTTATCTTGTACTTTCTCTTTCTTGTTAACAATTTTATCCCAAGAAGTTCTACAATAACTGGCAGTATGACCAGTTTTTCCACATCTATAACATTGTTTTTCTCCTTGATTAAATCTCCCCCCCCCTTCCTCTGTACTGTCCTCTTTGTCCTCTACCTCAACCTCTGCTTCTATTTTCATCCTTTGCAAATTCTTCTTTTGATTTGTGTCCTTTCTGTGCAAGACACAAAGTTTCTTCATTGGGTTTAGACTCTTTCTTCCCAAATGCTTTCTCTCTTTCTGCAATTTTCTCAACTAGTGTTTCAAAGGTCATAGCTTTCATTTGGCCACTAGCTTGAAGTGATTCTAAATAATGAGTATATGTAGGATAAAGAGCTTTAATAAATGCAGTAATTTGAATGTCAACTCTTACACCAGTTGCATAAATATCATGAAAAATGGCTCTAATATCAGAAGCAAGTTTCATTGGATCATTATCTTTTAACTCTAAGTTAAATAACTTCATTAACAATTGTATGATTTCAAGCTCAGAATGTGAATCATACAAATCTTTTAGTTTCTTTAATGCTTCCCAAGCACTTTTTCTAGAAACTAAATGCCTACTTACTTCTTCACTTATAGAGGCAATAATCAAGGCGTAAGCCTTCTTGTCCTTGCTTTTCCATAATGCTAACTCTTTGGCATTAGTAGGTGGCACTGGTGCACTTTTATCCACTTCATTTATTGCTTCTTCATCTTTGTCATCTTCTAAATTCTCATTTTCACAAATTCCATCCCACATATCATTAAAAATAAGGGTTTTTTTAACTTTATGAAACCATTCCTGATAATTTTCTTTTCCAGATAAAATAACTCCAATAATTGAAATTAAAGAATTCATTGAAATTTACTGTGTAGTAAATTTTTGTGTACAAAATACAGTCTAATATATTCTTTTCCTTTTAGCCAATGTTCTTTAAAATATTTTTATCTTCTAAAAAGATTTCCCAAAAGGTTTAATATTTCAATTTAAAAAACCTTGCACTCAAATATAAATGGCTATTTAAAACTTTTATTTTCTGGAAAGAACTCTCGAGTGATTTGATAATTAATTTAAAGAAACCTTTGCAAGAAAATATAAATGGCGGCTCTCTTCCTTTTTCTTTTTCCTTTTTTTTTTAAAGAAAAAATAATTCTTTAAAAGAATTACCGGAACAATTTATGTGCAGTCTCCTCTTAATGTGCAGTCTTTGTCTTTCTTCCACAATCTTTACTAAGCAGCTCTCCTTTCTTCCTTTCTTGGTGATAGCTCCTTTGCTGGCTCCTCCTTCACGGGCTCCTTCTTTCTCACCAAGTCTTTCTAACCAATGCTTCGCTACCTTTGCTCTGATACCACTGACACAGGCCGTGAAGAACCTCAACAAATCAATATTTTATTACGTGAATGGGTGTTACATATAAAGGAGATAAAAATCGTTATCTACAGTTAGATAAAAATATTATTAACTAACTAATAACTGAAATATTATTTACAATGTAATCCTGAAGGATTATTCAACATGTCATTGCTCATACTTCCTGCATTTGCTATCACTTTTCCAATGGTCACAAAAATGTAAAAAATCTTGGAAAAAAGATTTGAAGGTGATTTCTCCTTTTGAAACAAGCTGTGCTCCATACCAATAGTCAAGAGTTGTATTGAATAGAATGATGCATTGTGACAATGCGAGCGCAAATCCTCCAAGCAAAGATTGTTTGATACTCCCTCTGCGAAGGCCTTCTTGAGACTTTTGGAAGAGACGAATAATCTTCTCTTGTGAAGAGAAGGCACTAATAGTACGATGGTTAGAGACAGCCTTTGCTACGAGTTGACTGCCTTGATCTTGAGCTTTGAGGGCCTTTTGAGACATGGTCGTGAGGATAACCTTTTTAGTGTAGAAACATAATACTATGAAGGGATGCACTGCGATTATTACAACTGCAAGACACCATGCTATAATCAAACCCATCAAGCATGCTATTATCACAGAGGAGAAGGTTTGTACAAGTAATGATATTCGATCTCCTACCAAAGATCTTACCTTTAATAATCATAACATATTCGAATCATTAGAAAACCCTAACACAATTCACAACTTTACTAGACATATTAAAGCTTTACTTGCCACATTAGCCTCTATTGCAAGTCTGGAGAAAACAGCTCCACTAGAATTCTCCTCCGTATCGAACCACCCAACCTCAAATGCAAGGATATTGGATAGCATCCTCTCTCGAACCCTTTTGGTGAGATATTGCCCCATAGTTGCAAAATTGTAATGCTCCAAAACATCTACTAAGATGGATATTAGTCCCAAGCCCATGAAAATGGAGCAGTAAATTTTGGTTTTGGATTTGATTTTGTCATTGTCATGGCTGAAAAATACAGATACAACTTCCCTAGTAAGAAGGCCATAAACAGGTTGAACTGCTCCAAATCCTAGGGCTCTTGAACAGCCTAATATAGCATGCTTCCATTCTGGAGCATTTAAAAGAAACAGTGGATGGAATGAAGGGGCGGAAGGAAGCTTATCTTCATGTAGCAGTCCTGCATGGAATGATACGTTAGAAGCGTCGATCTACTGTATATGTTTGAACTCCTTGTGCGCAAAAGCTGGCTCTCCATATTGGGACCCTATAATCTCTTATCTAACTTATCTGCAGCGGCCTGTTGTAGTTGCACCAGAGTAGCGTATGCTCCATTGGACTTATAAATCAGATATTCATGTGCACCTGTCTCGATCACATGGCCACCGTGAACCACCGCAATCATGTCTGCGTTGCGGATGCTGGAGAACCGATGAGCAACTATAATAGGTGTGCGTTCAAGTGAAGCTTGGTCTAAAGCATCTTGAACGATCTTCTCCGAATCTGCATCTAGAGCACTTGTAGCCTCGTCGAGGAGAAGTAGACTAGGATATTTCAACATAGCTCTTGCAATAGCTATATGTTACTTTTTCCCTCGTGACATCTGAACTCCGCAATCGCCCACCTGTATTCTCCATCAAATGAAAGGAAAACTCAAATCGACAACACTTGTAGAGATGGAGGTTGAGGGAAACGCTAAAGCTTACCTGTGTGTCATATTTATCTAGTAGTTCATTGATGAAATTGTGAGCATTGGAAGACTTGGTGGCTGCAATAACCTGATCCATGTTGGCTCCCTCCTTTCCGAACAAGATGTTCTCCTTGATCGATGTAGCAAAGAGTGCAGGTTCTTGACTTACTAATCCAATTTGTGAGCGCAGCCATTTCAATTGCATCACTTTAGTGTTCACTCCATCAAGTAGTATCTCTCCAGAAAGGGGATCATAGAACCTCTCTATCAACCCCACAACCGTAGATTTGCCTGACCCACTTCCACCCACTAACGCAATGGTCTTGCTTGCGGGAATGGTTAGATAGAACTTGTCAAATATCTTGGACTCTGGTCGAGATGGATATGCAAACTCAAAATTTCTAAATTCAACTTCATCGCTGAACTCCTTCAATATTTCTCCTATTGGATCTTTGGAATCAATTATCGGTTCTCTGTCAATCATCCGTTTAACAGCAACATGTGCTTCTGAAATAGATTTAACAGATGAGATTCGGAATCAAAGTACCTAGATTTCTACAAACACATCATTGATTGCATAAATTTTGATAGAAATTCGGAAAATGGGGTAAATTTGCCTTTATAGGATTATAGAAATAATTGAGAAATCGAGAAATGAATAGGTGAGAGAGCTTACAGGCCACCCAAAAGTATGCAATTCACAGTCATGAAAATCCTTCCTAGGCTTGCACCATGATACATAACCAGTGTGCTACCATACCAAGCATTGAACGCCCAGATATAGTAGGTCACTCCTCTGCTTCCTACTGCCAAGCCTTTGACAAGACCTTGTCTAAGCCCAAGCTTTACAGTTACATTCAGCGCATCCGAGAACTTGGCCATTGTGCTCTCCTCTCCAACGAATGCAACGAATGCAAAGACTGTTCTCTCTCACACATACTAAAAAACAGTAATCGAGGCTCAAGTTATGCCTATAAGTCACACTACGGAATCGTGGATATTAGTAGTATGAGTCCAAACCTTTTGTAGTTCATGCTTTTAGGAATAGGTCGTCGAGAGGATTCAATGAAGAATTGGATAAGGCAAAACCTTGAATGAGATATAGGAGGAATTGGTGGGATGGAATATCTGTGTGGGAGGCCTCCAAATATATGAAGAAGAAGCTATATATATGAATTTCCATCCTACAATTTGAATCTTAATCCTCATCTCACTCAAATAAAATCAACCTGATTATTTATATTATTATGTCAAATTAGAAACCCTCTTGACCCCTTAATATGAGGCAATATATTTTTGAGGTTTTTCAGAGTATTAAAACCCCCAATAAAAATGGAGGTGACATGATATTGCCTTGCTAGTGAACCCCCCGTGGTTAAGGGAGGAAACCAAGTCACACTAGGGAATCGTGGATATTAGTATTATGAGTGAAAACCTTTGGTAGTTCATGCTTTTTCTTCTGGAATAGGTCATCGAGAGGATTCAATGAAGAATTGGATAAGGCAAAACCTTGAGTGAGATATAGGAGGAATTGGTGGGATGGAAAATCTCTGTGGGAGGCCTCCAAATATATGAAGAAGAAGCTATATATATGAATTTCCATCCCACAATTTGAATCTTAATCCTCATCTCACCCAAATAAAATCAACCTCAATATTTGTATTATTATGTCAAATTAGAAACCCGCTTGACCCCTTAATATGAGGCAATATATTTTTTAGGTTTTTTAGAGTATTAAAATCCCCAATAAAAATGGAGGTGACATGATATTCCCTTGCTAGTGAACCCCCCGTGGTTATGGGAGGAAACCAATCCTTATTAACTAAATGATGCTTTTAGGTATTCAAGGATAATAGAGATGTAGACACCTCCAACCATAAGGAATAACCTCACAAGGGGATCCTTGGTCTTAGAATAGGGATATGGGTGGAATGTGCATGGTTTTAAGCACTAGGTATGGATATTGGGTCCCTATATATGGACAAGGGAGGAAAATTAAACTTTAAATCCTAAAGGAACTATCTAGGAATCTATAATCAAGAAATACACTTCAAATGACTATACAAGACCATTTCAGGGTATCTTTGACATATGAATTGAGATATTGATTCCATTATCAGGAATTGAGCAATAGACATGGGTCTTTATGTATTTGATGTGGTCAATGGAGCAAACTTAGGCCTTAGCCCCTAAAGAAACATTCTATACACCCAAGGCGCATATAAATGGATTGAATCACCACACATGACCTATCGAGGGAATATTTCACTTCTTAGTGGGGATATTAATTAAATTAGAAGGATTTGAATAGTAGATATGGGCCTCTGGATTATGAAAATGAGCTAAGAACAAAATATTGGCTTTACACCTGTTGTTTCCTCGAAAATAATAGTCGACACCAGCAAGGGATTCTCCCCAGTCAGCGTTCCCAACTAGCCCGTGACTATTTGGTATGGGGAATCCGTCTGGCTTGCGGTCTATCTACTGTAGGTCAAGTAACAAAAATAAAAGGTTTTACCGGTTGCTGCTCGGTCCACCATGTATATTTTTGTGTTTTTTAGTTTTAAGTATGAAATGCAAGTGCCTATCTAAAATGCATATTGATCAAGAGTACAAGGAGCGGTCACAATGTGATGCCCAGGTTCTTACCTCTTGTCTTAAACTCTCTCACAACTAAATCACACACAACAGGAAATAAACTAACTAAGTTGTCCCTAGGGAGCGAGATTATCATTTAATGTGTAATGTATTACTGTTCATGCATTAAGAAAAATCACAGGTAGCTTTTCTTTGATTCAAAACACATAGACATGAATAGATAGATGAACAATAAGATAGCTCATTGTTTATGAAAACATTCATTACTCATAGTGGAAATTATCATAAAATAAACTAGAGAACATTCATACAAGAACAGAGGTTCAGCAAGTTAGAACGATCTCACAGTTAATGAATAAAAGATGAAAATGAAATAGTTCCCCTTCAACAACATCCATTTCACAGCATTTGAACATTCCACCAAAGCTTTCTCCAACAAGGAAAAATTGTAATTGTCTATTGCAAAATGAAGTGGCTCTTCTTACAACATGTTCTCACAAGTCTAACTGGGAAAAAGTCCTCCCTCTATCTAAATCTCCTATACTTATACAAAAGGCCTAACTTTTGGGCTACCCACCGGGCGGTCTTAGGGATCCCCCAACCATTGAATCTCACAATTTTTTCTTTTTGTGATTGCTCATGATTCATGCACACATTACATTTCAAACGAAGATTAAGATTTACAAGCACTTCATTAAAGGTAACCGACTTGGTAACCGACAAACTCCTCGAGCTTGGGACTCCCTTCTTAATAATTAGGCTCAGTCAATCGATGGTCCTTTTGAGATCCGGTTGAACTCAGACCTTCGCTATCTTCTTTTCCTTGAGAAACATCTCTACTTCTTCATGCTTTAGCTACTTCTTTCTTCAGCCAACTTACTTATGAGTTTTCCTCCAGCTATGTCTTCTTTGCAGTAGTAATCATCAACTGGATCTGAGAAAATTTCCCATGTCTGTCTACAATCAACATGAAAAACTCATCATTTATCCAGACCACTTTCAATGAACTTAATTCATACTACCAATAAAAATGAGCATCAACAGTAGAAACCCAGGACTGCGTTTCAATGTGAAAACCTAAAACTTGATCAAAAACCAAGAAATCTGTCGCCTAGGGCAAGAAAACCCCACCGACGGGAAAATTGAACCTCTCCTAGACAAAAACCATTATTGGAGAATCAAAACACACAACATTGGATGATTATCTTACTAAAACACTGCAATGGAGGGTGACCCATGATCTAAGGGTTCCAAAGCAAAACAAATCGTCGACAAAATAAAGCATTAGAAGAGGGCGTCGGAGCTCAAAACGACTAAAGCATCGGACCATTAGTACATTAAAACACTGCAACAGCAGAAACTACATAGACGAAAAGCCCACAGAACAGTCAAAATCGAAGAAAAAATAGAGCCAAATGTTAAGCGAACCATCGGCGAAAGGAAAAGCTAAAAAGCGGATGGCTAGTCTGTTTCAGAGCCGCAACAGTGGAAAAAAAATAGACTAAGGCTTTTGTGAAAATCAAAATGATGGCGATTGGACAAACAAAACCTAATCACTAATTCAAATGTCCAACACGGCTCTGGCAGCGACAAGAACAAAATTACAAAAGCAAACCGCGGGATCGGCCATGGTAAAATATTCCATCGTAGTACTTGCAATTTGCCATCTGAAACGGTGGCAATACAAGGTACTAGTGCTTCGATGGTGACGAAACAAAAATGCTGAAAAAAAAATAAAACAAAAGTGCATCGGCAGAAAACAAGGCTTTGGATCAGGTCAGTTTCTATTGAGCTTCCACAACGGCAGCTGCGTAGGTGACTACGACCCCAATTCACAATTCAAATAATTTCCGACAGCGAAATAAGAAACCATTCCTAACTCAAAACTTAAGTTCAAATGGCATAATCAGCATACAAAGATAGTCATTCAACAATCAAACTCGCAGAAAAGTTAAGCAATCCCAACAAATCTAAGCAAGACAAAATTTAAAAGGAGGGTCCCAAATTTTAGAAATTTGGGAAAACGTTGCAGCGGAAACAATTGGTGACTAACTAGTGAACCCAAATATCTGGACAAAAAAAATTTCCTTAAGTAACAAACTATTCAACAATAAAACTAACATGCTGAATTCTTCTAGATGTCTGCATTCCCACAATGGAAACTATATATACTTTTAATCATTGATGACAGTCCAATTTTAGGAAAAATGGAAACCAAAAATCTCAAAGTCAAGATAACTCTTTTGAGGCCAAATAGATGAGTTTCATTTTACCTTGGTCTTCGAGTAGCTTCCAGCTTAGACACCACAGGATTGTAACACATGGTAAACAGAAATATTCATTTCTTCCTCATTCCCATCCCATTTTGCACCTTTTGTGCTTGTGCACCTTTCATCCTCTTGATTCCTCCTTATGCCTTTCTTTCTGAATTTTTATTCAGGCTCCTCTATCCATAGTGTCCTTTTGTGTGAGAGATGTATTTAATTTTCCACTCACGGACAGAGAAGAACTTTTGGCAATTTGTACTTATATGATTCAGTACTTAGTTTTGATAGATATTTTTTTTTTGTTTTTTTTGTTTTTTTGTTTTTAGGTTTTTTGACTCTTATCATCCTTTTGTCTTTCAATTCTTGGCATGGGATCATTTATATATAACATAATGTTTACCCTGCTTCCTTTCCATGGGTCTTCTTCTGTCACCCCGTCGAACCTTTTTTTAGATAAGAAATGGATGGAGCCTCAAAATAGTATTCCAGACCTTTTGATCCTGACTTATTTTATAGGGATTAAGTAGGACTTAAATGTGTTCATAGCCATTTAGGAAAACTGCTTAAATAGAATAAATTCTATCAGATCGAACAATAGTACACAGTCTTATACCCAAGGATTTAAGTTAATCCAGAACTCTGATGCTTTCCATGCAACCAAAAGTTTGCCTCTTTTATTGAAACCAAACCAAATTTAACAAGAAACAATCAGCAATGAAATAAAACAAAGTAAACAATCAAATCAAATTATTTATATAGAAAACAAGAAATAGAAAATCAGGAAAAATAAGGTTTGAGAACTAAACCATTAACTGGTAAGTTCTCTTCCCACCCATGTAAATATTTCAATTTGTAGGTTGAGGGGCCAAGTTTGGCTGCAATCTGAAAAGGGCCAACCCATAACTGTTGAAATTTCGTGTGCTTTCCTTTTTCATCATGCGGGTGATCCAACTTAAGAAACAGGTCTCCCACTTCAAATTCCCTTTTTCCATCTTTATGTTTATCAAACCACCGCTTTACTATCTCATGTTGATGCTTAAAACGTTCTTTGGCCTTGGATCTAGACTCTTCTGCCTTCAAAATATTATTGATTCTAATTTGCAGGATTTTGTTATTTGTGCCTCTTGATTCCTGAGCTATTATGGAAGAGGGTAGCATAATGTTGGGGGGAAGAATGGCTTCTTTTCCATAAACAAGAGTATACGGTGAAACACCTAAGGAATTCTTGGGTGTAACCCTATCAGCCCAAAGAGAATTTGGTAATGTTGAATGCCAACTCCTCTGGTTTTCTATCATGGTCTTTCCTAAGATTCTAATTAGATTCTTATTTGTCGATTTTTTCAAACCATTTCCCCGTGGATAATAGTTTGCAGAATAATGCAACTTAATTCCTTTTTCATGAGCAAATGCAATCAATCTGATAGAGGAAAAATAAGTAGTATTATCAAAAACTAAAGAAATTGGAACCCCAAACCTGGTCATAATATGATCTTGCAAGAAGTCCATGACCGCGTCTTCATTCACTTTACGCAATGGAATGGCTTCAACCCATCGAGTGAAGTAACCAGTTGCTGTCAGGATATATTTATGCTGGAAGGAAGAATTTGGTTTTATCTCTCCAATGGTATCAATTCCCCATTGCTCGAATAGTTTTGTTATCATTACAGGATTTAATGATCCTGCCGCTTTATCTAGTCTTCCTCCACACCTTTGGCAGGTATCACATTTTCTGTCATGGGCATGTGCATCTTTGAATAGTGTGGGCCAATAGTATCTGGTTCTGAGAATTTTATGGGCTGTCGTATCTCCAGAAAAATGCCCTCCAGCAGGCCCGTCATGTAACTCTTTCATGACCTTCTTCACATCTTCTTTCTCTAAGCATCTAAGAAGAACTCCATCATAATTTTTCCTGAATAATATTCCTTCAACGATCTGATATGAAGCTGATTTAAGGTGCGACGCTCTTCTTTGCTTAGGATTCCAATGTTTGGGAAATAATCCTTCCTGAAGGTAATGCACAAGATCTTGATACTAGGAATCTGGAGCTGTGAAAAGGGGACATACATCCATTAGATGTAACTTAGCTTCATTTTCCCAATTATTTTCTTGATTTTTTTTTACCTTTCGCCATTAATTTGCACAGCCCTTTCCCTTTAATTATAGACGCTAGTTTGAATTTGAGGTCATATTCTTGTAAAGTTATTACCCAATTGCCTCTCCTTTCTCCGAATTCTTTTTGTACGAAAAGAGACCTCACAACTGGGTGTGGGACTATTACGTTTGTTCGGTTATTAAGTATGTATGGACGGAATTGTTTTATCGCTTTGAACACTACATAAGCTTGTTTATCCACAGCTGGGTAATTCAATTCGGCCCCTTGTAGACTAGTGCTCATAAATGATATGGGTATTCATCTCCCCCATCTTCCTTCTGAGTAAGCACTGTTGCCAATGAATCATCAGACGTGAAAGTGTACAAAATAAAATATCTTTCAAAATCTAGAATTTTAAGAGAAGGTGCATGAGCAATAGAGGTCTTTATCTTGCTGAATGCATTCTTTTCTACGTCAGTCCACTTGAATTGTATACATTGATTCACCATTTGCTGCAAAGGTTTAACGATTTGACCAAAGTCTGGCACAAACCTTCACACAAAATTAATTGTCCCCATGAATGATTGCATGCCTTTCTTATTATGGGCTAAAGGGATCTGTTCAATCGCCTTAATGCTTTTTGGGTCTATGGAGATCCCTTTTTTAGAAATGACGCGACCCAATAGCTTTCCTTCTATAACAACAAACACACACTTCTTGGGATTCAATGAGATACCATATTTTCAGCAACAATCCAAAATTTGTTTAAGATGGAATGCGTGTTCTTCTCTCTTCTTTGAAAATATCGTGATATGATCGAGGTATACTACAACAATACGGCCAATCAGACTGTGGAAAGCTATATCCATAGCCCTCTAGAAAGTAGCTCCAACATTTATGAGCCCAAAAGGCATCCTTCTGTATGCAAAAGTTCCCCACCTAGATCTGAATGTAGTCTTAAGTCTGTCCTCTTTAGCTACCAACACTTGATTGTATCCAGAGAATCCATCTAACAATGAAAATAATTCAGAACCTAAAACCATCTTTAATATCTGTTCCATGGGTGGGACTAGATAATTGTCTTTGTCCGAAGCGTGATTTAGATTTCTGAAATCCACACATAGCCTAATCTCTCTAGATTTCTTCCTTACTGGTACCAAATTAAAGGCCCATTATGAGTGTATAACTTTGAATATGATTTTAGCATCCAGTAATTTCTTTACTTCATTCTGAATTAAAGGCTCCAGTTTTGGATGCATTTTTCTTAAGGGATATTGATAAGGTTTGACCCCAAATTTAATAGGGATAACATGCTGAATAATCTTGGTGTCATAGGTTTTTAGATCTTCATATGTCCAGGAAAAAACATCCTTATATTGATTGAACAAACTAATGAACTTATTTCTTTCACCCGGGGAGCAACACTTTCCCAAATTCACATATTTGGGCTCAACTTGAGTTCCTAAGTTTATCAGCTCGAATTGTAAATATGAGATGTGAGTCTTGACATTTGCTGGTCTTTTGAATTTTTTGTTTAGATCGAACATTTTCTCTAAAGTCCTAACTCCTTTAGGAATGAAATCGTCAAATTTTAGCTCAGCCTGATGTTCTTCATCGTCGATAATTTCCCCCCTTTGAAAGTATCATCATTTGTCAAGCATTCAAGAATCTGCTGATCATCATCAAAAAATTGTAAATTTGTAATCATGTCTGGAACCGAAGGCCTGAAAATCAATTCAATAGAACACTTGTTGTTAGATGGTACAAGCCTTGCAACTGAGGTAGATAACAACTCAACTGCGACATTTTTAAGTCTAGGAATTGTACAATATTAAATGCATAAAAACCTTTAAGCAAATCCCATACTTCATTTTGATAAACTTTTAAATGAGGTGAAATGCATTGTATCTGATTTTGAATTTGTTTTAAAACTATTTCAGAATTTCCATATACTTTTAGATTTTCTACTTTAAATTCAATTTCTTTTCTCAGCCCCTAAACCAATGCTTCATATTCGGCTGTGTTATTGGTACATTCAAACTGTAATATGCATGAAATAAAGTGTTTATTCTTCTTTGGATCAATCAGGACACAACTGGCTCCTGATCCTTTCAATGTCTTAGATCCATAAAAAAAAAGGGTCCAAAAACTATATATTTTTACTGTACATGAATCAAACTCTACATCTGAAGCTAAGTCTACTATTTTACAATCAATTTCATCAGCCTGTGAAAACCGAAGGAGATCAGGCTGGGTGTTTGATGTACTGCTGGCTTCTTCCGCTTGGTAATTTCCCAATTCTAGATCAACGAAGTAGTTCCCCAATACAGAATTCACTGGTTCATTCTTACCCTCCAACTGAGTGACATTGTGTTTCATGTGAGGCTCTCTTAAAATTTTCATTTGATTGGGGATTCCCTTATAAGGAAACGATAGATGTGACCAGTATGATGCAAACTACCCATTTAGCTTCGCTGAGCAGTCTCGACTCAAAACAAGTCCATAAGCCTCAGGTATGTCTGCTACTACAATATCAATGAATCGACATACCTTTTCATTTGAAGTTAAGCGAATGAGCACATCCTCCATTTCACCAACTACTTTCACATTGGTCCTGTCCAGCTGAGTAACCTTCCAGGTAGATGGTTTGGGTTGTCCATTTATCCTTTTGCAGACTGAAAGCGGCATGACATTTACTGATGCCCCTGAGTCTATTAGACAGTTGTGCATGTTATGGTTGAAAATTTCAAAAGTGAGGAGAAAAGGTGGAGTTTTATATTTGGACTTACCTCCCACACTTGCTTCCCCAATTTCTTCTTCTTCAGGTTGGGTATTAGCAGGAAGCTTCTCTTCAGGTGCTTCTAGTTCTTTTAACAATTTTTCTTTCTGTTGTGGCACATTGCACATCTCAAATAGTGAAATATTTGCTTTTACCTTTTCGATATCTTATACAATGTCATACTCCATCTTATGTTATGTGAAACTCGTATTTACATTATTTATCTTCTCTTCAATGGGCTTAGTCGGCATGTTGATTTTCTTTGGATTTTGACTGGTAATGGTGAACTCGGGAATTTTATCTGCTGTGGTATTTTTCTAAAAATTTTGTACATTCTTTTCAAGTCTTTTAATCTCTAGGAGTATAAAACTGTTTTCTTTTATCAACCCTTGGCTTCTCATTGTCACATTTGTTTCCAAGATATCCTCATGTATCAGATCATTTTCCTCTTCGGTGTCAAACATCGAGACATAGTCCCATAAATCCATGGCATCATCCTCTTGTTTTTCTGTTGACTTGTTATTATCTTTTCCCTCCTCATCGTCGACCTTTGTTAATTTGGAATCTAGCATCTGATTCATTACTAATGTCATTTAATTTATCCATTGAGAACAATTCTTTTCAGAATGGGGCTGCTGGTGGAAAGTGCAAAAGTTATCCATTCCTACCTATGTTAAGTTCATTGATGCAGGACTGTGTGGAGGAGGTTGGGATTGATTGTTACCCTCTCTCTTCTTGTAATAAGGATTATAAGATTTCTAAGATTCCTTTTCCTTTTCCAAGTCTATTATTCTGTTGGAAAGCTTCTGCATCATCTTTGCCATTCCTTCGAAATCATGTGATTGTTTCTCTTTAGGCTTAGTAAATAACAAAGCTTTCTTCCCAAAAGTTTTTTCTCCTAACTACTCAGGATAATATTCTATGCTTTCCTTTTCAGCTTCTACTCTCTCTGCTTCTTCAAAGTCTTTGCTAGCGTAAGTTTGGCTTTCATCTTAGAAAACATGGCCAAATTGGGCCCTAGGGCTGAATTATAATATTCAATCAAAACTTGATCCGAGGGCTTATCAGTTTCAGAAAAATTCTTAAGATAAGCTGCAAACCTTTGAGTAAAGCTATGCACCTTCTCTTTTCTTTCTTTCTTTAAAGCACACAGTCCTTTCATGAGGGATGCATGAGTCTTTTGGGCTGCATATTTGCTTCTGAATATCCTTTCAAAAGTATCCCAATCTGGGATTGAATTTGCAGGCAGACCAAAATACCAAGAGGCTGCTGCCCCTTTAAGGGTATGAGGAAAAAGTCTGCAGACTACATCTTTGTGTTCTCCATCCTTTATTCCTTCTATTCCCAAGTAGAAACTTTTCAAATGATCATCTACTAATATCTTTTCATTTGGGTCAAACTTAGGTAGCATCTTCTCAAAAGCTTGAGGTAAGTCATGCAAAGGAGGTGCTAGGTTTAGAGGTGATCTGGCTTTCCAAGCATGTGGTGGATTTGGTGGGTTGGGTGGCTGATTTGCATTTATTCCTGCCATGAGTTTGGGTGGAGAGTGAGGTGGTGAATGAACACGAGTATGCACATGTGAACAAAAGAATGTGTTTGGGCCCACTTAATTCAAAGGTGTAACCAATTCCTGTAATGCGGTTTCTACCAGTTCTTCCAAATCTCAAACTAACACTGAGTCCTACAATATAGGATGGTATTTTTTCTTATACTCTCTTCTGGGTAAATCAGGGATAGTAGGTAATCCTCCAATACTCTTCACATATTCTCTAGTATGTCTTCTCAGATCATTAACTAGTTCGTTCTTCAGAAAAAACAAAGGTTCTTTCCACTTCTCTTTAGGATTCGGATTTGAAAATAAACTGCTTTCTGAACTATCACCGGTGGAGTAATTTTGAGGAAATGGGTTTCCTTGGCCAGCCATGCACTGGTGGCCCTCTTTCTAGCACCAAAAACTGTTCTTGCCTAGAAAATAGTAGGCGACAACAGCAAGGGATTCTCCCTAGTCAACGTTCCCAACTAGCCCAGGACTGTTTGGTATTGGGAATCCGTCCGGCTTGTGGTCCGGCTACCGTAGGTCAAGTAACAAAAATAAAAGGTTTTATCGGTTGTGTCCCAGTCCACTGTGTATACTTTTGTGTTTTTTAGCTTTAAGTATCAAATGCAAGTGCCTATCTGAAATGCATATTGATCAAGAGTACGAGGAGTGGTCACAATGTAATGCACAGGTTCTTACCTCTCGTTTTAAACTCTCTCGCATCAAAATCACACACAGCAGAAAATAAACTAACTAAGCTATCCCTAGGGAGCGATATTATCATTTAATGAGTAATGTATTACTGTTCATGCATTAAGAAAAATCACAGGTAGCTGTTCTTTGATTCAAAACACATAAACATGAATAGATAGATAAACAATAAGATAGCTCATTGTTTATGAAAACATTCATTGCTCATAGTGGAAATTATCATAAAATAAACTAGAGAACATTCATAAAATAACATAGGTTCAACAAGTTAGAACGATCTCATAGTTAATGAATAAAATATGAAAACAAAATAGTTCCCCTTCAACAACATCCATTTCACAGCATTTGAACATTACACCAAATCTTTTTCCAACAGGAAAAATTGTAATTGTCTATTGCAAAATCAAGTAGTTCCTCTTACAACATGTTCTCACAAGTATAACTGGGAAAAAGTTCTCCCTCTATCTAAATATCCTATATTTATACAAAAGGCCTAACTTTTGGGTTTCCCACCGGGCGGCCTTAGGGCTCCCCCAACCGTTGAATCTCACAATTTTGTCTTTTTGTGAGTGCTCATGATTGATGCAAACATTACATTTCAAACGAAAATTAAGATTTACAGGCACTTCATAAAAGGTAACCAACTTGGTAACTGATGAACTCCCCGAGCCTGGGACTCCATTCTTAATAATTAGGCTCGGTCAACCAATGGTCCTTTCGAGATCCGGTTGATCTCAAACCTTCTCTATCTTCTTTTCCTTGAGAAACATCTATACTTCTTCATGCTTTAGCTAATTCTTTGTTCAGCCAACTTACGTCTTAGTTGTCCTCTAGCTTTGTCTTCTTTATAGCAGTAATCACCAACTGGATCTGAGAAAATTTCCCATGTCTGTCTACGATCAACATGAAAAACTCATCATTTATCCAGACCACTTTCAATGGACATAAATCATACTACCAATAAAAATGAGCATCAACAGTAAAAACCCAGGACTGCGTTTTCAACGTGAAAACCTCAAACTTGATAAAAAACCAAGAAATCCGTCGCCTAGGGTGAGAAAACCCCATCGGCGGGAAAATTGAACACCTGGTAGATAAAAACCCTTATTGGTGAATCAGAACACACAACGCCGGATGGTTTTCTCACTAAAACACCACAATGATAGGCGACCCATGATCTAAGGGTTCCATAAAAAAACAAATCGTCAATGAAATAAAGCATTAGAAGAGGGCGTCAGAGCTCAAAACGACTAAAGAATCAGAACATTAGTACGTTAAAATGCCACAACGGTAGAAACTACATAGACCAAAATCCCATAGATTAGTCAAAATTGAAGAAAAAATAGAGCCAAACGTTAAGCGAACCATCGGCGAAAGGAAAAGCTAAAAAGTGGATGGCTAGTCCGTTCCAGAGCCGCAACGGTGGAAAACAAATAGACTAAGCCTTTTGCAAAGATGAAAATGATGGTGATCATACAAACAAAAACTAATCACCAATTCAAATGGTCAACACGGCTCTGGCAGCGACAAGAACAAAATTATAAAAGAAAACCGCGGGATCGGCCAAGCTAAAATCTTCCGTCGTAGTACTTGCAATTTTCCATCTGAAATGACGGCAATACAAGGTACTAGTGCTTTGATGGTAATGAAACAAAAATGCTGAAATAAAAATAAAACAAAAATTCATCGGTGGAAAACAAGGCTTTGGATTGGGTCATTTTCTATTAAGCTTCTGCAACGGCGGCTGCGTAGGTGACGACGGCCCCGATTCACAGTTCAAACAATTTCCTACAGTGAAATAAGAAATCATCCGTAAGTCAAAACTTAAGTTCAAGTGGAAGCATCAGCATACAAATATATTCATTCAACAATCAAACTTGTAGAAAAGTTAAGCAATCCCAACAACTCTAAGCAAGACAAAATTTTAAAGGAGGGTCCCAAATTTTAGAAATTTGGGAAAACGTTGTAGCAGCAACAACACCCTAAAAGAAACTTTTAGGCATAAAGGGCCAAGAACAACACCTCAACCCACCATAGATGACCTTCAAAATATACCCTTCACCTAGTTTTTGGATGTTGATGACATTAAGAAGTTGTTCAACATTATGTATGGGTCTTTGAGCTCAGAGCAAGTTTGGGAAGAAAACTTAGGCCATAAATGAAGCTTCTAGTTATCTAAGGCTTAGAGTAACAACTCAAGCTAGAACTCAGAACATATCAAGGGTATTGTTTTCTTTTGAGTGGGGCTAAGGGAACCATTAGAATATTTTGAGTAGTATGTATCTATTTCAAGGAATTTGACATGGTTTGGGGAACGAGTTTTGGGATATGACTCCAAATAAATATTTTAGGTACGCATGACCATAAACAATACCTCAAACCACCACCTAATACCTTTGAAGGTTATTCTTTCCCTCAAGTGGAGATACAAGTTCCATTTGAACATTTTGGATGCTAAGTATGAGTCTGTATGACTTGAACATGATTGAGGAAGGAGAGCTAAGCCTTATTTCATAAAGTGAAGTTATATGCATTAAGGTTAAAGAAGAATTCCTTGATCAACCACACATCAACCTATTGAGCATATACATGGCCTAAGTATGTGTCTTTGGGCCTTGGACATGGTTTATAGACAATGCGTGATCATAATCCATTAAATGCATATTAATGGAATATAGTCCTAAGAATAATTCTTTGAGCTAAAACACATAACCTCTCAAGGGGATATTTAACGTTAGAATGGTGATGTGGAAACCATTATAATTTTTTTGTGCACAAGGTATTGTTAACAAGGCCTTGAACATGGTGGATGGTGGAAACCTAGGCCTTAGTACCTAAAGGGATATTTGTTCTTCCAATTATAATAAAAATGCTTTAAACAAACACAAATGGCCTCTCAAGGGGATCCTTCACCTTCAATAGAGAATATTGGAACCATTATGGTATTATGACAACTATATGTAAGTATTGAATCCTAAACCAAGATAGAGTGAGAAACATTAGCCTTAGTCCTAAAATGTAGCCCTTGAAACTCAAGGGCCATGAAAAAACCATTAACCTACCACACATGACCTCTATGTAGGATGTTTGGCATATAAGTTGTAATATGGAAATCATTAGAAGTTTTTTAGAACCAAGGATGGGTCCTAGGACTGTAGACATCTATAAGAGAGGAAACTAAGCCTTAGTATCTAAAAAAACTTTTATGTTTCCTACTTCAAGAACAACGAATTGAACCATCACACTCAATCTCCTAAGAGTATTGTTTTCCTCCAAGCTAGGATATGGGTAGGTAGGGCCAAAAACATCACCTAGAAACATCACACATGATCTCATGAGGGTATCTATGTACACCAAGTTGAGATATGGGAACCACTAGGATATTTTCAGCACTAGGTTTATTTGTTGAGTGATTAACCATGGTTGGTGTAGGAAGCTCATGCATTGGGATATATAGGAATGTTTTAGGCCTAAAGTTATAACAATATTATATTGTCTCCAATCGCCAATGATAACCTCTTGAGGGGATATTTGTCCTTATAGTCAGAATATGGGAACTAATACGAAGTTTTTTAGCATTAGTTATGGGTGTTGGGGTGCTAGACATGGCGAAGGAATGGAAACTAGGCCTTAGAACCTAAAGGAAGCTTCTAGGTATCTAAATCCAAGAATGACGTCTTGAACAACTAAAATAAACTGTTCCATAGTTTTTTTGGCCTCTAAGTGGGTTTTTTTGTGGCACGGATAGAATTTTAAGACTAATTATAAAGGCGAACACCTTAGACATGGTTTGGGACAAAATAGTGGTACTTAGGTCCTAAAGGAAATTTTAGGCATCATTGCCTAAGTACAATGCTGTCAATGCCTACAACCACCACACATGACCTCCCAAGAGCATAGTATTCATCTAGGTATATTAGTTCCATTAAGTGTTTTTGAGAACTTTCCATGTTTCCTAGGTTCCCTAGACATGCTTGAGGGAGAGGAATTGGGCCTTAATTCCTAAAAAGAACCTTTTAAGAATCCATTTCCAAGAAGAAGAACTTGAACAAACACACATGTATTATTGAGAGTATCTTTATTGTTTGAGTATGGATATATATATGTCATTAGATGGTTTTGAAAAATAGTTAGGGGTATTGAGGATCTATACATAATTAAGGAAGGATTCACATGCCTTATTCCCTAAAGGAAGATTTGAGGTGTCCAGAGCCATGAACACTCTTTTAAAGAAAAATCACCTTTAGGAGGTTTTTAGCATTAGATATGAGTTTAGGGGTGTCGACATTATCAAAGGAAGAAATATAATCCATAGCCCCTAAAGGAAACTCTAAGCATGCAAGTCCAATAATAATGTCTCAATTATAGTACCTTCAAATGGTATGCTTTCTCTCAAACTGATATATGTGTGCCATTATGAATTTTTAGCACTAGGTATGAGTACTAGGGCCTTGGAAATGGATATGGTCTAAGGCATTCAAAGTCATGAACATTTCCTCAATGCACCATGAAATATTTTGGAGTGGTATCCGTAGTGCTATATGTTTGGATCTTGTGGCCTTAAGTCCTTTGAAATGGTTAGTGGAGGAGACCTAAACCTTAGTCTATAAAGGAATCCTATAGACATCTAGAACTAAGTAGGTTTCCTCCACCATCCACACATGGCCTATTGAGGGTATCACAAGCCTATGATCTAGGATGTTGGTTTCATTAAGTGGTTTGAGGATTATGAAGGTATCTTAGAGCCTTTGGAATGGAATTCTAGGGAAGAAGACCATACCTTTATCTTTAAATAAACTATTGAGGTACCTAGATCCATCCATAATGTCTTAAAGAGTCATGCATGAATTTTCATGGGTATCCATGGTGATATGTATCTAGGTTTTCTTGTCTTAGGTCCATATAAATGGTAATGGAGGATACCTACAACTCAATCTCTAAAAAATATTCTAACCATATAGGGATAATAATTTTTCCTCCACCAACAATAGGTGGCCTCTTGAGGGTACCATTGTCTTATGATCAATGATGTTTGTGCCATTAGGTGATTTTTAGAATTATATATGTGTCCTAGGGCATTGGGAATGGATTTCCAGGGAAAAAGACCATTCCTTTGTAACTAAAGAAACCATTGTTACATCAAGGGATATTCATGCCATTAGGAAATTTTAAACACCAATAATGGGACTAAATGTCGAGGGCATGTGTAAGAAACGAAATTATCATTCCCTAAAGAAGGATCTAGCTATCTATGTCCAAGAATAATGACCTTAAATACCATAGATGAACTCTTGATGGATTCATTTGCATTTGAGTGGTGATATGGATTCCATTAGAACTTTTTGAGCTCTAGGTATTGATCTTAAGTACCTTGACATGGTTGGAGTAGGAAACCTAGTCCGTAATCCCTACACTAATATATTAGGAACCTAATCCATAGAATGACATATCAAACTAGCACACATGTCCTTTGCCTGGGTATATGTATGGAATTATGTGTTTTTTAATAGTAGGTATATTTATTGGGGCCATAGAGAATATTAATAGATTAATCCCATGGAAAATATCATAAAGGAATTTTTCATGCATCTAATTCTTAAATTATGCATTGAATCAAAACTAGTGGGAGCCAATAGAAAACTCTTAAACATATCTTAGGAAGGAGGATATAGTTTTTTATGGTTGAATATTTTAGACTCCTTACAAATTACAATTAGTGTTTAAGGTTGTATATAGTACATTAAATGGAAAATTCTATGTAGTATATCAAGTGGAAAAGAGAGGAACCTAAGTGTCAGGAACTAAAACTATATTCTAGGTAGCATACATCAAGAAAAACACCTTAAACCACTGCACTTGATCTCTTGAGAGTATATTTTTCCTCCGAGTTGGGATATGGGTAGTAGGGTCAACAACATAACATTGAAATATCACACATGATCTCCTAAGGGTGTCCTTATGGGTGTATTTTGGGATGCTTTAAGGATTAGGAGTAGGTCTTGGGGCCCTAAACATGGTTGAGGGAGGAATACTAAACTTTACATCGTAAAGGAAATATCTAGTCATACATGATGAATAATAACACTTCAAATTATAATATAGGACTTCTTGATGGGATCATTGAACTGTGAGTTGGGATACTAATTCCATTAGGTGGATTTGAGTAATAGATAAGTGTCTCAATGCCTTTGACATTGTTAAGAAATGAATCTTAGGCCTTAGGTCTTAACGGCACATTTTAGACACCCAAGGCCCATAAAAAAATCTCAAATAATCACACATGGACTACCATAAGAATCATCCACCTCTTAGTGGAAATATTAATTATAGTAGGAAGCTTTAAAGAATAGTTATGGGTCTCAGTAGTAAAAACATGGTCTATGATTTTTTTTTTGCATTACACCCTAAAGAGAAATTCTATGCATAGAGGGCCAATGACAACACCTTAAACCACAAAAAATTATCTTTGAAAGATACACTTCACCTCTTAGTGGAATATCAATTACAGTAAGAATTTGTTCAACAGTCGGTATAGGACGTGGAACTAAAAACAAGATTGGGGAAGGAACCCTAAAACTTAGGCCATAAAGGAAGCTTGTAGGCATCTAGGGTTCATTGCAACAAATCAAGCTACAAGATAAACTCTTGAGTTTATCGTTTTTATTTAACTGGGGTTAAGTCACGGGGACTTCACTTAGTGAACCTCTCACATAGCACGTACGATCATGGGATATTAAAGAATACCCTTAATTTCCAGAGATATTAACCCAAAATATTTTTGTTGAAACACCTTCCCAATATTTAAAACCTCCTCCCCACCCCTTTTTATACCTCAATCCTTATAAACCACCCTACCTGCCCCCACCTTAAACCCCTCATCCCCCCAATACCTACAATATATTGGTTCAATTTTTGATAATTTTAAAACCCACAATATGAACTAATCTGATAGGATATTGGTCAACAAGTGAAGACCCCGTGGGTTAAGGAAGCCATTGGAATATTTTTAGTAATAGGTATGCTTTTAAGGAAGTTGGCATGGTTTGGGAAGAAAATGTGGGATATGAATCCTAAAAATTATTATAGGTACAATACATCAAACCACCACCCAAGACCTCTCAAGGTTATCCTTTCCTTTGAGTGGGGGTAAAAGTACCATTAGAAGGTTTTGGATACTAGGTATGAATCTATAGCCCTTGAACATGGTTGAGGAAGGAAACATAGGCCTTATTCCCTAATGGAAAATTCTATGCATCCAGGTTAAAGAACAATGTTTTGATTCAACACACATGAACACGTTTAGCATATCATTGGCCTCCAAATAAAAATATAAGTAATATTATAGAGTTCCATGGTTGAATTATGTGTCTCAAGTACTTGGAAATAGTTGGTATCCAATTCCCGATCAATGGTCCTAAAATGAATATTAATGGAATCTAGTCCTAATAATTATTCCTTGGACCAAAACACATGACCTCTTAAGGGGATATTTGGCCTCAAATTGGTGATGTGGACACCATTACAATTTTTTGAGAATGAGGTATGGTTCATAGGGCCTTTGGTATGGTGGTAAGAGAAAACCTAGGCCATGGGCCCTAAAGGATTTTTTTTTTCTTCCAAGGCCAACAAAAATTCCCTAAACAAACACATATGACCTCCCAAGTGTTAGAAAAACATGACCACAGTGCAATAACAATAAACACGGTGAAAATATTAAACACATAAACACATTACAAGAGAGACACCAATATAATGTGGTCCACCTAGGATGGGATACGTCTACACATAAATTGTCAGTCCTTTATTATTATACTGTCAAGCAAAATGAAGGGATACAACCTGGAACACACCCATCTCACTTCCTCTTCACTCTCTCACAGTCTCTCTCACACAATCATAGAGATCATTTTTAGAATGCTACAATACAATACATAGTCGTATTACAATAAATTCCCTTTATAGGGGAATTACCATGGAAAAATACCATGGTTCACCCAAGACTAGATCCCCACAGGGGGACAATGTCCCCCTCACCTCCCTGCTGCAATGAGTGCACAGTAAAAACAAGGTACAAACATGGCTGGAAAATAACATCTATGAATCAGAAAGATCATGCTCCATAACTAACACCAAGGGGATCATTTTCCTTCAAGTATGCATATTATCACACTTATGCTTTTTTTAGAACTACGTGTAGGTATTGAGGCCTAAACTAATGTAAATTGATGAAACATCATCCTTATTTCTATAATGTAGCCTTTGAATCTAAAGGGACATTAATAAACCATTAACCTACCACCTATGGCCTTTATGAATTATATTTGGCATCTGAGTGGAGACATGGCACAATTCAAAGGTTTTTTTCACCCAACATTGGTCATGAGGCCCTATAATTCCCATAAGGGGGAATTACTACTTAGGATGTAAAGTAACCTATTAGGTAGCCTACTTCAAGAAAAACATTAGAGAAAATTTCAACTCAAAATGGGCCTTTTAACTTTAACTCAAATTCCATGTCATCATGTGTTAGCCAATGAAATTGCTTTAAATTTGAAATACTGTATACGTCTTAAACACTTTTTTAATATAAATTTGGGGATAGGTATCATAAAAAAAACTACTTTTTTTGTTTGTATTTTTGACATAGCTCCCCGTTTGTTTACTCAAATTTTGATAGGGAGAGCTCCTTTGACATGGAATTAAATTATGCATCCAACGAGTACCTATGTAAATTGAACCCAGGTGTTAGAACAATTACACTAACAAAAATTGCCAATTACACACAAAGGAGACTGAATATGGAGCAGAACACTAATCTGTATTGAATAAGTGTACAATAGCCAACCCTATGAATTCATAGGCTACCACAATAAATAATTACATGAGAGATTCGAATGCATTGGGATGCCATTCGAATTTGGTAAAAAACAGGCTTACTAAATCTAAGAAAATCCCCCATAGGTGCATACAGTCGTTTCCAAATCTATCTAGGAGCTCACGAATTGGAAAAATCAATTAGGAAAGCTAATAGGTGATGGAAGGACAACTTATAAATGCTTTTATTAGGATAAAATAGTGGAGGATGATGAGGACAAAAAACAAGTTAACTTCACCTAGTCAAACTTTCCCAATTGCCTTAAAACTTAGCAAAAGCAGGCAATAAAGCAGAAAAAGCAGACATGTGCTAGGAAGGCCACGAATAAAGTAGAATTGATTCCAAGTGGTTTCCCAAGTGCTCCATGACTCAGTCTTAGCAAGTTTGACCACTTTGGACATGTGGAGGACAACTTGAATAAGGTGGAATATGGAAACTAGGCAAATAAGACAAAAATGGATTAATTAATGTCTAAGGTAGCTAACTATGGGTTGATTATTCTAACACACCCCCTTAAGCCTCACTTATGAGTAAAATATCAGAAAATTAGAGGGCCTAGTAATAAGGCTTAGTCACCCTTTACATACTGCATGTCCATTTAACGAAGGAAAGAGGCAAAAACCCAGTGGGAAAATCCTCCCTTAAACATGGACAGTAAAACAAAATTTGAAAATATTGTCATTAATCATGCTTCACAGCATGATCAGCAATCCCCATCAGTGATTTGATATTGTTGAATGTCTTCTCACAAAAAACTTTGGTGAATATATCTGCTACTTGTTCTAAAGATGAACAGAAGAGTAGGTGAATGGTGCCATCATGCACAAGCTGTCTGATGTAGTGCATATGGATCTCAATGTGTTTGGTTCTCTATCTCTGAACTGGATCATTGTGGATTCAAATGGTACTATTATTATTACAATAGATAGTAGTTGATTATTCTGATTCGAAGCCACACCCACCAAGTAACCCCTGCAACCATAAACATTGAGTTGCTGCATTTACAACTCCTCTATACTCTACTTCTGTAGATGAGAGTGTAATGGCACTCTGTTTCTTGCTTGACCAGTTCATTGGTCCTTCAGCAAGCATGAACACATATCTTGATGTTGAATTTTGATCTGTGTTGTCACCTACCCAATCATTGTCACTAAAACCAATCAAATCAAGATTAGATTTAGCTTTGTAGAAGATTCCATGAGTCCTTGTTCCCAGAACAAAGTTAAGGATCCTTTTGGTTTCTCTCCAATGGATCTCATGAGGCCGATCCATGTATCTTGAAGCCACACTTACTGCGTAATAAATATCAGGTCGCGTATGTGTAAGGTACATCAAACACCCAATCAGTTGCCTATACAGTGTATTATTTACCATAGGTGAAGAATCTACTTCTTCAAGCTTAACTCCTGAAAGGAAGGGAGTCTTGCTCGGCTTGCAATCCTTCATGTTGAACTTGTTTAGAAAATCCAAGGCATAATTGGACTGATGTACTTTTATTCCATGTTTGGTTTGAGCAATCTCAAGAACCAAGAAATTGCTCAATAACCCCAAATCTGTCATTGAAAATGCATGGTTCATTGCATCCTTCAGGGAGGCAATTTCATCCTTTGAGCTTCCTGTAATGAGAAGGTCATCTTCATACAAGACAATAATCATCAAAGAACCATGAATCAGCTTCAAATAAACATTAGGATCTGATTTGCATCGAACAAAATTCAATGATAGCAAAAATCCATCAATCTTGGCATACCAAGCCCTGGGGGCTTGCTTAAGCCCATATAATGATTTCTTTAGCCTGCACACAAGAGATGGATTAGTAGAAAATCCTTGAGGCTGATGCATGTAAATATATTCAGTAAGATCTCCATTCAAGAAAGCACACTTCACATCCATGTGATGTACCTCCCACTGCTTCGAAGCTGCAATGGCTAAGGCTAACCTGATGGAGTCCATCTTTACCACTGGTGCAAAGGTCTCATTGTAGTCTATGCCATGTACCTATAAGTAGCCCTTGGATACCAATATTTCCTTATCTTTCAAAGTTGAACCATCAGCAGAAAACTTGGTTTTATAAACCCACTTACATTGAACTAGCTTCCTCCCTGGGGGAAGATCAACCAACTCCCAAGTGTTGTTCTTCTCGAGTGAGCTCAACTCTTCTTTCATGTCTGTTTTCCATATTGGATAATGTGCTGCATATTCATATGCCTTTGGGTCTGATTCAACCATCAAATATCATTTCTCTACAAATAAAGGATCTTTCATACACATAGCACTCTCAAACTAAGATCTAGTCCTCCTAGGATCACTAGGATTTCTAGCTAGTTCTCCAGCTGCATGAATGGTATTTGCTGCCCATTTTGGTCTTGTAGGAATAATAGGATCTGCAATTAAATCATCATTATCAGACATATCAGAATCAGCAAACTCAACTATCTCTTCACTTACTTTCAATGGTTCTGGTGGTGAAGAGAATTCTCTGACTTCCACTGCTGCTAAAGGCTCTTCTTGGAACTGAACACTCCTTTCAATAAAGTCTTTGTTTGTGCTCAAATTGATCATCTTCTACCCTTTTGAATCTCTAGAGTACCCAAAAAATAGAGACTCTTGGCTTTGGGGCTGCAAAGCCTTCCTCTTTTTTGTTGGAATTCTAGCCCAAGCCCTTGAGCCAAAAATCCTGAAATGGGTCACATCTGGATTGTGCCCACTCCATGCTTCAAAAGGAGTAATACCATCAAGTTGTTTATGAGGTACCCTACTCTCGATATAGGCTGCAGAGTTTATAGCTTCAGCCCAAAACTTTAGTGGCAAAGTATTATCCTTCATCATGTGGGTTGCCATCTCTTTTAGTGATCTGTTCTTCCTCTCAGCAACACCATTTTGCTGTGGTGTGTAAGGGATAGAATGATGCATATCAATACCTACATATGCACAATATTGAATGAACTCATACTTTACATACTCACCACCATTATTAGATCTGAGGACCCTGAGTTTCCTCCTTGACTTGTTTTCAACCAAAGCCTTAAAGACTTTGAAGAGGCCAAAAACTTCAGACTTGTGTTTCAGTAAGTAAACCCAACAGTGCCTGGAAAAGTCATCTATGAATGTCAATGCATATTTGGCCTGACTAATTGACATATGAGGAAATGGGCCAGCAACATCACTGTGGATCAACTCAAGAGGTGAAGAGGTTCTCTCATGACTAGCTTTCTCAAATTTATGCTCTGGGTGTTTTCCTAAGATGCAACCTTGATAGACTCCTTTGGAAAACTTAATCTTTGGTAACCCTATGACCATTTATTTTTCACTAAGACCAGAAATATACTTATAGTTAACATGGCCAAATATTTCATGCCAAATCTTGCTTGCCTCATTAGCATGAATCAAAAGAGTAGAGGGGTTTGAGTAAGGTAGGAAGTGTGAGAACATGTATACCTTCGAAGTGTGATTTGCAACTCCTTTTGCAATGAATTTACCTCTTGAGATCTCTGTGATCTCAAATTCATTAGGGGAGAATATGACCTTCTTTGGATACCCTGTGTGGGTCATCTGATACACTGATAAAAGGTTAGAGGAAAGACCTGGAACATACAATACATTGCTGAACTTACCATGGTCAAGATCAATCCTCCCTTTGCCCAAAATTTCAGTGAGAGAGTCATCTCCAAGTACTATTGGTGGACCTTTCAACATGTCAAGTGAGGTGAATGCCTCCTTGGTCAAAACCATATGTCTTGAAGCTCCAGAATCAATGATGAAAGTAGGTGAGCGTGATGTGCTAGCAACCAATGCATGAACTCTCTCTCTGTCTTCTGAATTTGATCCTTATTCCCTCTTCTTTGAGCTATCAAGAAGGGAGATTCCATTATTCTCTAGGATTTGGGTCAGCATGTCAATTTGCTTCTTCATGCAGGAGATTTCAGGATGATTTCCCTTACAACAGTATGCGCACTTGCTCATTTCTCCTTTGTTCTTCTTCTTTTGGAAGTTCTTCTTGGAACCTTGGGGCTTCTCTGGAGACTTGTTCTTGTCTCTCTTTTGCTCAGGTGGCTTCTTAGCTTTATTCTTGCCTTTTGAATCCACCCTCAAATCTCCAGCAACCAGATCTTGGTATTTGGAAGGTTTGATGGTGCCCATCATCACCAATTTATCTTGTTCTTGTGTGAGAGATTCCATGAGATCTGCAACGCTAGGCATTTTCTAGGCTCAAGCTGTCAACTTTGTGGCATGGAAGGTCAAGAAAAACACTGAATAGTCAGGGCCAAGCTTCGAGAGTATGGACAAAACTAGTTGCTCCTCCTTCTTTTCAATTCCACACTGTTTTAGCTACAAAACAAGGGCTTTGAACTTGGAAAATTAGAGTTGCAGGGATTCGAAGCTGTTGGGACTCAAGGAGATCGATTCATTTTTGATTTGATGTCCCCTCATCTCATCTGTATTACCAAAAGATCAACAAGCTTCTCCCATACTTCATTTGGTGATGTTAATCCATCAAGATGGAAAAGGAGGTCTCTGGATATGCTCAGACACAAGAGACCATAGGCCTCATCCCTCCTGTTGTGCCATTTAATTTTCTCTGCAGCTACATTGGGCTCTACTTATATTTCCATAGTCGCTCTGTAGAGGCCTTTTTCTCTCAACAGTATCTCCATCTCTGCTTTCCATTCAAAGAAGTTAAATGGAGTCAAGATGATCTTCTGAGATTGATCCATAGCTCAGAAATTGTCCCTTCAGTCAGCAGAATGCTCCTAGTCAATGATGTCAAACCTACAATAACAAATTGGAAGGAGAGAAATTGATCTAAAAAGGCTTTTATACCATGTGAAAATTTAACCCAGGTTTTAGAACAATTACACTCACAAAAATTGCTAATTACACATGCAAATTACACACAAAGGAGATTGAATAGGGAGCAGAACACTAATATGTATTGAATAAGTGTAGAATAGCCAACCTTGTGAAGTCATAGGCTACCACAATAAATAATTACATGAGATATTCAAATGCATTGGGATGGCATTCGAATTTGGTCAAAAGAAGGCTTACGAAATCTAAGCAAATCCCCCATAGGTGCATAAAGCAGTTTCCAAATCTGTCTAGGATCTCACGAATTGGAAAAATAAATTAGGAAAGCTAATAGGTGATGGAAGTAAAACTCATACATGCTTTTATTAGGAGAAAAGAGTGGAGGATGATGAGGACAAAAAACAAGTTAACTTCACCTAGTCAAACTTTCCCAATTGCTTTAAAACTCAGCAAAAGCAGCCAATAAAGCAGAAAAAGCAGACATGCACTAGGAAGGCCAAGAATAAAGCAAAATTGATTCCAAGTGGTTTCCCAAGTGCTCCATGAATCAGTTTTATCACGTTTGACCACTTTGGACACGTGGAGGACAACTTACATAAGGTGGAAGATGGAAACTAGGAAAATAAGACAAAAATGGATTAATTAATGTCTAAGGTAGCTAACTATGGGTCGATTATTCTAACAGTACCCACTCGACATACTTTTGATGGACCTCGCTAATGCTACTTGATTCCAAGTTTCTTTGAATAGAAGAGTCAAAGTGTTACTCTCTATCTACCTTAGGTGACTAAGGTTATAAATTAATGAGTCTGATTACTATATCCTGCTCATAGAGAGGATTTATAAATTTATAAATTGTGCCATCTACATGATATTTATATTTAGATGGAGGAGTGTTTCATCTTGATATATCCCATATATTATTTGATTTGAGGGAGATTTTTGTCCAGGATACCCAGCATCTGGCTATTCTAAAACCCAAGCCTTTACTGCTTTTAATTTTGTGAGGATCATCGTGAGACATCAAATTTATATCCTCATTTACTTCTTTTATTTTAATTTTTGATTAAGTGATTTTTCAACTGTGGATTTCCTTAAAGCATGAGAATTAGTCACACTATGACATGATATGAGTTAGTACATCAACCTAGCTCTTATAAGTTTTGTACTATGTATGTATAGAATCACTACCAAACACACTTAGAGAGCTATTCTCAAAGTTGATATGGAAGGGTTATGGCATCATGAATAAAGTAAAGAGAGAAACTTACATATCTAAAGTTAACAACAATATCCACTGAAGCTATTGAAGCAGTGAAAGATGCGGTGAAAGATCCAAGAGTAGTTCTAGGAAAAGATAGAGACCTAGATCCAGATTAGTCTATAAATTTTCCAATTTTGGGTTCTTGTATTTTTTCCAAATACTTCGGATGTAGTGCCTGATGAGCCTGATGCAACTCCAGATGATAATGTAAAGATCCAAGTTGAATAAAAACCCAAGGCCAGGAGAAAATAAAATACCGCAGTTATCCTGTCTGATATGCCTCCCTTATCTGTAACGTATGGTCGTCATGGTTGGATCTTGGTTCCATGATACAAACATATATCTTACTCCTTGAACTTAACATAGCTAATTGAACAACGAAGGGCTCATCACTCGCATCTCATCACTTACCTTATTATTCTCTTTCTACAGGTCTTCTCTTCAAACACGAGGAAATACACAATTTGTTTGTAACAGATACCCATTAGCCATGCACCAAGGAGAAAATATAAATTTATCCTAACAACCAAGAAAGCATTCAGCATAAGGAGGAGAGAAAATCAAATTGGAAGAGATATAAATTAAGTAATGGAACAAGAGATTGAACTTCTAGGTAGTTTTTTTGTGCAAGTTTAATTTCTCAAAGCGGGTGTTACATTGTAAGTACTTAAGTTTGAATTATTGTATTGGATAGGTTTTGGGGTTGATTTCGGTGGTGGTATCTATCTAGGTTGTTTATTTCCTTTTACTTGGTATTTTGTTTAACTAGTTATTCTTTTAAATTTTACTCACCACTTAATTTGTTTATGTTATGTTTCCAAACTTTCCTTTGGAGGAATTTTTGGGTTGTTTACTTTTTTTTACTTGATATTTTGTTTAATTAGTTATTTTTTTAACTTTTACTCACCACTTAATTTGTTTATGTTTATGTTATGTTTCCATAATTTCTTTTGTTATAATTTTTGAGTTGTTTACTTTTTTTTACTTGGTATTTTGTGTATTTAGTTATTCTTTTAACTTTTATTCACCACTTAATTTGTTTATGTTATGTTTCCAGAATTTATTTTGGAGGAATTTTTGGGACCACTAAATTCACACTCGATCTCTTTAATTAGGATTATTTAACAGCACATTAGTTTTCATTGTCTCCATATATTAAAGCTCGCGTTATTTGAAGAATGTAATCTCGCTTGTAGTTAATTAGTCGGGTAGGTCACCCATGGTATTTTATGACCTATGGTATTTACCCATAGTATTGTTATGATGTATTTGCTATTTATACTCACTCTAATAATGAGAAGGCAATCAATCTACCCATAGTGCTTCTATATGTTTCATTGTTTTCTTTGACATAGTATCAAAGCTTACATCCTGATCCTAGGGTAAGCCTTTTCACAGAGTGGAAAGGAATTATAGTCAGAGACCCATATCCGTCACATCTTTTATTCCCACATTTCATTCTAGGGTTCTGGCATCGATGATATTTTCTAAGTGACTTGGTGCGCGATTTTGTTTTTCAGATCCCCGTGAGCCCATCTCTGGATATAAACTTGTGCAAATCCTTGTGCATTGAGTGGGTTCCATCGTCTCTGCTGAAACATAATTGGTGAACGATTTTCATCCGATTGGCCACCCAAAAACGCTCTAAATCTGGCACAAAGCAGGTGATTGACAATAGCTTAGCAGTACGACTCTAAGGAACGTTGGTAGTAGGAAGAGCATCCTAGTGGGAAATTAAGAAAGAGCATGTATTCTTCTCGTAGTGGTGGGTTGGACGATTAATTTATTTTTATTGCAAAGGTGTTTTCGTTTCCATGCTTCAATCATCACCTCTCATGGTGAGTGCTTCCACCAACCCATTCTTGAGACTCAGGAATTGAGATCCACAAATCCTTCATGCAACCATTATTTGTTTTGAAGGGACTCCCAAGTCCACCTCACATTTATTTCAAGAACAATGTTACCTAAATAGGCCACCACACATTTCATAAAGTGAAAGCGCGGTGCCACCGCCCAGTTTGCAAAGTAAAGTAGCTTTACCATCGCTCTACATACAATTTGAAAAACGCGGTGAACTCCCTCCCACCGCCATTCGCCATCGCACCAAGAGTGGTGCTCTATTTTTGTTATAATATAAGGGGGGGAAACATGGAAAGTACCAACTCATTGAAGCCGATCTTCAGACCCATTCTTACCGGGGCCAACTATCAATTTTGGTCTATCAAGATGAAGACATTTCTCCACCTCAAAAAATGTTGGGATATGGTTGAATCACAGGGTCTTCACTTAGTGAAACCATGCCATAGCACATTCATTCATGGCATATGAAACAGTACCCCTATTTTAAAAAAATATTGGAAAATACCTTCCAAAATCATTTTTTTAACCACCTCCCAGTATGCCTTCCAAATTTAAAAAAACCCACATTTTCACTATATATTGCACGTATACATTTTTTCATTTACATTTTTTGTACCCCTTAATATTTCTACCTGGAAAATTGACATGATACCCCACATGAATTCTACAATGCACCTTGCTTTTTTCGATGTATATTGTGGATGCATAGTACTTCACCCACAACGATCAACACCACATAGATCACATTCATTTCCTAAATTAACACTAGTTTGTCACTCTTCCTTTGACCTTTTTCCTCTCAACAATGGACAGTCACATCAAGGTTCTATATGATGTTAAAAAATGGCTAAACACTCACTACTTGACTATTTTTCAAAAGCAAAAGAAAAAAAACCAAATTCTTGATAAAACTCAAAGTATATCTACACAAATATTGCTAAATTCAATTGACAAACAGAGATATTTTTTTACCTTTTTCCTCTCAACAATGGACATCCACACCAAGGTTCTACATGATGTCCAAAACATGGCTAAACACTCGATATTAACATCAAAAACCCTAAAACCATGCCCAATAACATAAGAAACTCTCAACTTGTAGTCTAAAAGTTTTCCAACCCATTTAGTGAGTGGTGTGGCCACTATTGTAATTTCACAACATGAAATTGAAAAAGCTCCAAAGAAATTTATAAAGGCGGTTGGACAATTAATCCTATAGTTGAAAACTACACATGGATGGGGCGGCTGGACAATTAAGCCTATAGTTGAAAACATCACATGGATGGGGAACACATAGAGTTTTGGCTATAGCTTTTTCCTAATAAAGGAAAATGGGTATGCTTCATGTAACATGCATTAGATACCTGGGGAAATAACATACCCAAAGCCTTAAAACGATTAACAAAGAGTATGAGACAATGGGGGATATGTCTATGCTTGTAAAGTGGATATGAAACAACATGCCAAAAATTCCATTCTAATATCATGATCAAGATGTTAATGAAATAACTTTGCAGGTCTAGCACCAGTTGTGGTACCAGATGTAACACCCTTGTGTGTAGGATCTACCTAGAATCCACCATGGAAGCAGATCCACTGGAGAAGGAAATTGAAATTGAGCCTATGAAACATATCCCATGAAAAATAAAGTGGATCCTAAAATTTTGAAACAAATCCCAAAACTTCTAGTTCCTTATTGACCCACCGATCCCCCCATTTTTTTTTTTAATGGAAAGACCTCCAAAACCCTATAGTCCTAAAGGTTAAAACCCTAAAAACTAAAGACTACAGTTCCTTCTTAACAAATGGTGGAAAATAAAATGCAACTGCATGAATCTGCAATCCAAGATGATCATATTAGTCTTTAATACATCAGATACAAAGTCTCTAAATTATATTTTTCACAATTACTAGCTTTGTCATATGAGGACAAGGACTTGCAATGATTTTGGTTTATCCATGTTGAATCAATGTCACGGTTTACATATATTAGACAATTCCTTGAAATTTTTGGGACATAAACATACTCAAACAAATCTAAGATGTTTATTATCACAAAAAGAAAACTGTAAAAAAAAACATGTTTTATGGAGATATATGAAATATATGGATTGGAATTCATCCATGTGAAGAACATGAAAGGTGACAAGTACTACCTTGGATAAAGTCATTTAGGATTTCTATTTTTTCTAAGTACAGTTTGATCATTACCTCAGTAAGGGAGATAATGTAAAATGGGATAGAACCTTCGAATTTCCTTGGTCCCATTATTCAATACTATTACCGAGGCAGGTGCAACCACAAGAAATGGTCCCCATATGTTCTTTTACTTCGAAAGGAAAAAACCATGACTTTGGAAAATACAATGATGAAAAGTGCATATGTACATGGCTAGGCACTGAACAAATTAATGGCCAAAAGCTTGATATATTATAAACAAGAAAGAAAACAATTTATAAGTTAGCAAATATTATCATAATAGAAATTAGATATCTCAGCTAAATGGGTTAAGAATTCTATTTCTTGAATAGTATTGCCCAAAACCATTTCATTAGTTAGGATGCCATTCAGCCCTACATGTATGAAATAAAATTCACACTAAAAGACAGAATCCCAAAATAATAAATATATACTTGTGCAGCATCACCTTAAAAGTAATCACTTGTTCATAACAATTTACAAGCCATTGAAGACCCTTAAGTTGGTACTCTTTTAGATCACCTTAGAACATTTTTTGGGGTTTGCACCGATGAGGTGAGAGGCATTGATGAACTACATAGGACAAGATGACCAAGGCAATTTAGATTCCAAAGGGAATCACAAAAAGAGCAATTAAAGGAGGCACTTAACAAAATTGTTTAACTGCTAGGTTGGAACTTTATCATCTAAAATATTACGAGTTGAGAAAATCCATGTTGCCAGAACCTTCATCCACACCCCCAAGAGTCAAGCTATCAGCTCCATGAAACTTTAAACACTCATCATCAAATGCATTATTTTTTTTTGGTTCAAAGACCACATCCTTTGCAACTCTAATGGCTTCTTCCTTAAATGTAGTTTCTTATGGATCTTATTCCTCCATTGGTTTTGCATCATCAATGTTTTGAACTGAATCTACTTCAGTAGTTAGCATTGAAGATTCAGTAGGTTGAGAAGTCATTTTATTTTGCATAAAATGAATGTAAAGCTCTGTTTGTGAAAGTAAAATTTTTATCCTCTGTTGTTTTATTTTTGCTTCTCTAAGCTCTTCCTCACACTTCAAAGCTCACTTCTCTAAGATTTTCCTCACACTTCAAAGCTCCAGCTTCTTCCCTCTACTCCTTTTTCCTGATTTTGTCCTATTAACAAAGCACTACTTAGCAATCTTATACATATTTCTTTAAGAAAACCAAGAAATCATTATTTTCTTCAAAATAACTCACATTAAGGATTTCTTTAAAATTATAAACATTATTTACTCATATCAATTCAAGTAATTATGTATGAGTCAAATTATGCAGCAATGAGTAATTGAGCTTACAATAAATGCACCAACTTAATTGGCTTAAAGTTCCATTCTATTTCACAATTCAAAGAATCTTGGGATGCAATATGAGGGTTATGGAGGGATTGAATATCTCTCTATATTGGGTATGTGCATCACCTTGATCCTTCATAGATCCCATCACAAGTGAGCAACCTTTAGAGTGCAAGGTGTGCTGCATTGGATTCATACTCCAAATTTTTCCAGTTAGTTCTTTGAAGACACAGATCTGCAACTCTGATGTTAATCTCATCCATTACTACGAAGGATCTTCGGGCCTTTCTTGAACAATACTTAGTTTGAAGGATTTTCGAGTTTCAACTATTGTCCATCATAGTCATGGGGTAGGTTTATGACAAGTAATTTCAAGACTTCCCTGTGTTAAGTGCTTCTTTGATGTTGGGTTTAGAAATCAAGATGGTTGTAGAAGACTCATGAAAATGGAGCCATCATTTTGGGGAAGATCTGGTCCCTTCCTTCAACCATGTCATCTAGACTTTAATACCAACTTGCAATAATTTGTCCTAGTTTGGGTCTACCTCAAATACCTACCTTTCCACATTTGCTCTAAAAATTAAATACATTCTCAAGCATACCAGGAATGTAATTGGCAGGTTCATATTGGAAAATTCTAGAGGTAAGGGTATCAATTTTACTTTTCCTTTAAGTTTGTGTTGTTGTTGGTCAATCATAAGACCTTCCTAGGACCATAAACCTTGAATTTAAAAATGTGTCTAGGATCCAAAAAATAAATTATGAGACCATTTCTTTTAGATGTAGAATGTGTCATTACTGTTGACATCTGTCAGTTTTTTGCAGCATGAAGCCAAAGGACATTCTATTGAAAAATATAGCAAGTGCTAAGATAAACCTAGAACCAAGTATGTGTTAACCCATTGAGGAATTAGAAAAATAAGTTTCATATATTGACCTAAAAAATGTGCAGCCAAGAATGCTGAACAAGGAGACGCTAAGGTTGATCAGACTGAAGGATCAAAAGAGAAGTTATGAATATCTTAAACTAAAAAATTTGAACATGGAAGAAAAATTGAATTCAAATAACGGGACGACCTTGCCTTAAATCCACCAAAAGAAGAGTATAGTTTGTGAGATAATCATGAAGTTGTTCTAGCCCCTAATTTGAAGAATATATGAATGGATGGAAACATGTCCCCATAGAATTCATACCCCTATGTGAACCATGCCACTCCTAATATCATAAATATGCAGCCTGATCTAATAGTAGAAAATGAAATATTGGATTTTTCATCTAGAGAGAGAAAGAAATAAACCTAAGAAGGCTATATTAGAAATTCCTAAGAATAAGTCTTAAGCAAATTCAGTTAGTTCAACAAGTTTTTTCCACTGTTTCACCTCTCTGGGCATTAAGTTGGGTGACTATTACCAAGATTCCATAAGATCAAGGATGGTGCAATTCATGGTTGATTTTGATGAAACATATACCAACCAGCCATGGATGCTCAACTAGAAAAAGACGTTAGAGCTCATTTCCTAAAGTATATCATAAATTCTCAGTAATTTGACTATATGAGCTACTTGTAATTATTGACCTAGTATCAATAATATGACTATATAAATATTTGTAATTATTGACCCTTTGATCACTTATGATTCTTAATAATGTATACTTGTTTCCTTTTATAATGAAAGAAAA
Source organism: Pseudotsuga menziesii (assembly GCA_001517045.1). Classification (NCBI taxonomy): domain Eukaryota; kingdom Viridiplantae; phylum Streptophyta; class Pinopsida; order Pinales; family Pinaceae; genus Pseudotsuga; species Pseudotsuga menziesii. Next base: position 209,538 of record LPNX010872652.1, on the reverse strand, counting down.
GTCTCATTCTAGTAAATTTCTATTCAATTTTCACATTAGGTTATATGTATAGATTTTTGTTTATATCAAAAATCTAGTTTCCAGACTTCTCCAACATGATTTGGATTGTGATTCTTGAAGTATCAAGTTCCTGATGAGCATTTCAAAGGTCTATTTCTACCATAATTTCCTCCAATCTGAATTAACATCTAGAGTTTCAAAATTTGTTCCTGACTTCTAAAAAGTTATTTTGTTTCTAAACATCTCTTTCATCTACATTAGCCAAATTTCTTTCTTATCAACAAATAAAGGGGCATAATTTGTTCTCTTTGTTTAAATTAATATTGAAGCACCATACATGTTCCTTGTCATCTCTTTTCCTGAATGACAACATATCTCGAGCTAATTTCTTGGTGTGCATTGATGTATCCTTTATCAACTTCACGTACTATGCAGATTTAGCCTTAACCTAGAAAATAAATTCACAGAAAAATGAGAGGATACATATGTGATTCGAAGTATAACTACTTAAATCATTCAAAAACCCAAGTTCAAAATATAGATGTGGGTACTATAGTTGACATATTTGAAAAATCTTAAAAAATTTAAATACATCTCTAAGATGTTGAATATCAATTTCATCTACATCAAATAAGAATGTTGACAAATTATATGGGTTGGGTTCAGGGTAACCTTAGATAAAGTCTCATGCAAAGCATATAGGGTATATTATATAGATATTTTAATATACCTCCTTTTGGAAATATTATGCAAAATGTTTAGCATCATTTGATTGTTTTTAGTGATACAATAGGAAATTTTTATGGTTTTTTGGCAAGTCTCTTTTGACAATGTTGTCCTAGAACTTTCCAATTTTCTCGGCATCCTCCCTTTCAACCATAGATGGATCTTTCAGTATGGGATGCTTATTGGGTAGGTTGCGTTCAATAAGCTGTATACTGTACAACCACAAGTCAACTCAGTTGTGATTTCAGCAATAAAAAAGTGTAAATAAATAAAATGAAACACTTTCTCTCCGCTTCAGAGAAGATACCAAACAACCATTGTAGAAAAAGGATTTTCCATAGAATTTTCTTTGTATGATGAACTTCCCTAATCAAATTAGTATATAAATAATTTTAAAAGTACAAGTTCAGAAAACCAAATAACTAACTACATTTCTAAAAAAATAAATTTCCTGATTACATCATCACAGAATTGATGGCCCACTCAAGTCAGAAACATGATTGGGAAATCAATATTAAATTATGCTCAATCACCACTCGATCTGTAGTGAATTTATTTTCAAACCATGAATAAAAGTTAAGTTGGCAAAAAAAAACTTTTAAATACATAGTTGGAAAGAATTAACGTGTTAATATGACCATAATTGATGAAGATACACATAATATTGAAATATGCATTACATTATTACAAATTAGAAAAGTATAAATGAACATGAATTCTCTTAGAATAAACTTCCTGGAAAATAAAATTTTAAAACATATAGTATGTACTAATCACAATGTTGATTCAAGAAAATTGACAAAGTGTGTGTATCGAACCTCATAGCTATCCCCTTTCTCCAAAAAATTCACATAACAAACTTATAACTTCCCTGTTTCAGACATAATTAGCCTTTGAATGCCTAACGATTCGTGTCATGTTGGAAATGCATCCAAATCAGAATCAAATACTTGCAGAATTTTTTTTTGGCTTGACTCGCATGATGATAGTGCTTTCAACCTGCCCTGAAGAGACTCATAATTTGTGAAAGGTTCTCCCATTCCAGCACAGTTCTTACATTTAAGTCTTTTATCAGCAGCCATCATAGCAGACAAATATCTCAAATCTATCCTACCCTTCAAAAATTCTCGTTGATTCGAATATCTGTGAAGTTTGGTAAGTTAAGAGATGGTGCTAATTTGTCGTAAACCGGTGGAATTTTAAAAGTAACTCCCTCTTCTATCTCCAATAAACCATATGTTGATGCATGAGGACCATGTTCAACAACAATGTCGAGTTGGTTGTAACTTCCCAGATTATCGATAACATCATCTATATGAGAACTTTCCAAGCAGGAAATTCTAATACACATGGAGTCCTCTCATATTTTGGAACTACCTGAGAGTTGTGACTTAATTTCTGACACTTCCCATTTGAATTATGCTTTGCAATGGAGGGACCTATGTAGGCGGTAGCCTCTTTTGCTGCTTTCAACTTATTGGTTTTCTTGAAATTCAATGCATGTTCATCAAGCATGTTCCAATAATTTTCCTTTGATATATGATTCTCAAAGTCATCATCATCTTCATCATTGTTGTCTGCATCTTTCCATGCAAATGAGTTATAACCATCCTCTGGTTCAACATGGTATCATTTTCTTTTTAAACCCATACCCGATGGTAAATCTGATGGCCTCTCATCCCTGCCACCATTTACATGTTCAAGCATTGTATCACAACATGCTCCATTAAATCCAAAAGAAATAGAGCCGGATGATCGTAGATGTTAATCAAATAATCCCAAACTAGCCACTGTTACACCATTGTTAAACAAGCAAATAAAGAAATTTATTACAATGATCTCTACCTACTTATGATGGGGAAAAAAATTAAGCCCAAACACAACCTAATAGATTTCTATAATTCAAGGTAACAAGTCAACATCATATTTATGGAACCTTTTCTTCCATTACTCCTGTCTTGACTGCTGCTAGTGTAGTTATCTGGATCATCATCATCATCTTGTTGTATCTAAAAATTCCAAATAGACAGGAAAAATTAAGCATGTAGAAAATACAATTACTTCAATTATGAAAGCATAAAGTATCCTAAAAAAATAGACATTTCTAATAGTCTGCATAACACTAGAATAGTAGAAATACAAATGCTTCATTTATGCGATCATGGATCCCATGGGACTACAAATACTACCTAAATGACCTCAAATAAACTTACATCAATCTTAAAAAGATATCAATATGATTAATTATTTTTACACAAATGGTATCCATTACTATAAGGTAAATTGTGCTCTATCCTGGTCACAAAAGAAACAAAAGAGAAGGGCCCAAGTAAGTCAATGTGGGATAAGAATTTATTTAAAAAACACAATATGAAATTTTTAATGCCTTGCCTTTTGACAATCAAATAGATTAAGCAGCCCATAATATCTAGAATTTAGTTCTCTTCTCAAAATTCATATTAACGAGGAACAAAGTTCTCAGCAAGGTATATGCCACATTGTTCTTTAGTAAGCTTGCACCTAAAAAACATCACAAATACGACCCTCACAAGGAAGGAAACCCACAAAGCACAGAGACACCTCTAAGTGATGTTGGTATAGGAGTGAGGTATTTTAAAGAACCTGAAAGACTAATGGATGTTTCTTCACATAATGTAAAAGTTTAAAACACAGCAGCAACAATGCAATAGATTTTTCATCCATTTTTGAGTTGAAAATGACCATATGTACTACCTTGACATCAACAACAGTAGCATTAATTATCAATTTGTGGGTTAGTGAAAATTTCATGAAGAATAAGGTTTCATTACTCTTCGGGATAGCAAGAAACACTAAACAATCAAGGTTAACTAATCAATAGTCACAAAATAAATAAAATGGTAAATATAGATATGAATAAATTTTCCCCAAGTAGTGGGGACAATCACTTTAAACACGTTATAAAAGGATGGTGAATATGAGGAGGAGAAATTAAGGATAATTGACACCAAATGGTATAAAGGGTTCGTGTAACAGATAGGAGTACATGGATTTTCCAGAAATGATGAATACTACCTTCTTAATAGCAGTAGCAGTTTTAATGTGTGGGTTAGAAAGTACAACTTCCCAATCCAGAGAGGTTGAAAATTCCAAACAACAAACGAGATAATTTTCATCAGGTACAAGGTGACAATCTTATTTGGGATAGTAAGAAACAATAAATAATCGACACTGGATGACTAATCAGCATTAAAAAAATCCACAATGATGTAAACGAGTTTCACCCAAGACGTGAAGCAAATCACTTTAAACATATTTAAAATGATATTGCGAATCTCAGGGGCCAAAAATTAAGGTAATTGATAGCAAAAGGGAATTATAATAGACATGACTACACTCTTACAACAGACATTAACTGGGGCAGATACAGTTTGGATCTTGTGTTTGGAGTGCGACAATAATTATCCAGACTAAATTACAGCTGGATTTTTTATCGAGCTACTGAAAAGTAATTAATGCAAACACACCTATTGGTGTCTTCTGGATCTTGTTGTACTCATACCTACTGGTGCCTATGCAATAATAAAATATAACTTATAAAAAACATAGACACGACCCTCATAGATTAGAGTGTGTCTCTTCATGTCTACTAACTAAATAACCTATAGTCAACACAATTGTGCATAGAATATGTAGATAAGGTACTAACAACAAGATTGAATGTACCTAAAATTGGGACAAAGGAAACTATTATCATTTCCAGGAGCACTGATTAGACTTGTACCCTACTCTCTTACAATTTTACATAAACACCAAATAAATTAGAACCAAAATTGAACACTAGTTACAACAAAACCCCGAATTTAAATTAATATTTTTTTCACAAACCTTGAAAATTTATAGGCAATGTGCCAAATACTGTTAACTACCAGAAAACAACTATAATTTTTACAGAAATTAGATGCAATTTGCACCACTCTATTAACAAAACTGAGAATTTTCTACCACACACCTGAATAACCTAAACCCAATTTCAGCCCAAAAACACAAGAAAAGAACCCCAAAACCGGATCTCAAAAATAGCTATGAAAAAAGCAGTACCTTGGACAGGGCGCCTGCATAATACTTTATCACTGAAAACACCTGAAAATCAGCGGTAGAGTGTGTGTATGTCAATTGGGAATTGAGCCGATGTATGATGCTGTTGGTGCAATTCCTACAAGCCATTTTGAGAACCATTTGAGGTCTGATGTTTCTAGTGCAGTACCTTTAATAACTAAGCCAGAGTTGAAAACAAAAAAGAGAGATTTTAAAATATCATCACTTAGTGAAAGCAATATTCATAATGATGGAGATAATATGTTTAAATTTTCTTCTTATCTTGAATAAATTAGGATACAATCACTAGATACATGCATTATTTCAGAGCAGACCATGAGTGGAAAGAAGTTTGGTCAGAAGAGGAAAAGCATGGAAAAAGAAATCAGAGGTTCTCGATTAGTGCATGAAAGTGAGTTTCTAGATTGTAGAAAAATAGTGACAGATAACATTTGCCTTTTAAATTTTCCTCAAATGCAACGCCATCATATTTGGAATCTGATTTATATTTTTCTAACTTATCCTCTTGCAAGAGTTGTACTTTATCAAATTCCATGATTTTGGAGCAAAATTTAACATGTCCACAATTGCAGTAAAGGAATTTAGTAAAATATTAAAAGTAATTGATTTGAACACTTTTTCTGTAAGAGTCTCACTTAGTATAAGCTGATGACTTTTTAAGGTTTGCCATGGAACCTCCTTCCAACAACTTCAATGACAAAAACTTGTTTTTAAGATGTTAAATCTTTGTTTCATTGACATATTCATGCAATCTCTATAGTCTCAATTTCATCAGAAACTAACATCAATGTTAACCAAATCCCTTCACAACTCTTCATCATATTTAGCTTGACCTACAGTACCTTTGTTCTCCGGTCTTGTCTCTTTGCAGGATACTATCTCCGATATTTTTTGTAAATTTAAATAGGGTTGTAATTCTGGATTTCAATACAAGATGATTTTTTCCAATTAATTTATGCCTTCATTCATTAACATGGTTTGTGATTCCATCTTCTTGGCTTTAACTCTAAAACCCTTCTACACAATTGGTGTGGTCAGGCCTATCTAGATTAAAAGACAGACTCACAAACAGCAACAAAATTAGGGCTTCAAAAATTAAATAGATTTACCTGAAAGTATGGACATCAAAGAACTGTCTTCTATTTGGTAGAAATTGCACATAAAAATTTAGCCCTTTTCTTCAGCAAACATTGTGCCTCCTCTCCTGTTGCTTCTCCTTCAAGTTCTGTGACTATTAGAGAAGAGACCAACACAATCCTCTCATCCCAGAAGTGCTCTGATAAATGAATAATGAATGGTACTCAAACTAAAATCATGTGCCTAAAATATATTATTTATGTGCAATAAATTCCATAAATGTAGAATATTATTATTATATCTAGAAACTAATTTAGACAATATTGTCCTTGATCGGTTTAAAAATTTAACCATGTCAAGGATCTTGCATAATTTGAATGAATTTAATTTATAATTATTATTCATCAAGCCTATTATCACCACTGAATCTCTTAATAGTAAATACATTGCAAGGACTTGACACCAATAGCTTTACCTAAATTGTGAAGCTTGGGATTTTCTCATGCCTCCGAAAAAATATGAGCAGGTGAACACAATTCCCTAGGAGAATAAAAAACTATCCCTCCTTGTCATAAAAGAGCTCCCTACCCTAACTCTCAGCTGATTTCCTTTTCTGTCGGACAAAGGATTTCATTATTGTTAAGGATATTGCATAATTTGAATGAATTGATTGAATAATTATTATTCATAAATCCTATTATCACCACTAAATTCCTTAATACATTGTTAGGGATTGAACCCATTTTATCCTTAACTAATTGTAAATATTTAGGATTTGCTCACACCTTAGCTTCTTGGTTGCAAAAGAGCTCCCTGCCCTGACCCTCCCCAAGTTTTATGTTCTTTTGGATAACTGATGAGTGAGAGTAAATGTTGAAAATGAAAAAATAAAACATCTAATCAAATTCATTATGAGACTTTTCCAAGAAACATGATATTAAGAGGGAAGTACATAGGTAGGAAAACTGGAAAAATACACATGGGGTAAGAGAGAATAATAAAAAGCCTGCTACATCCTTGATATCATCTGATAAGAAAGATAGTAAGATGCTCAATTCAGTTCAGGTTAGGATTAAAAATCATAGTTCATTATCAGCATCTAAATCCGACAATATGAGGTCCATACTAAATATAAAGAATCCTACAAGCCATTTTGAGGACCATTTGAGGTCTGATGTTGCTAGTGCAATCCCTACAAGCATTTTTGAGAACCATTTGAGTTCTGATGTTTCTGGTGCAGTATCTTTAATAACTGAGCCATAGTTGAAGACAACAGAGAGAGACTTTAAAAGTTCATGAGAGAGTGAAAGAAATATTTATAATGACGAAGCCATTATTTTGAAATTTTCTTCTTATATTGAAGAAATTAGGATACAATCACTAGATACATGCATTATTTTAGAGCAGACCATGAGTGAAAAGTAGTTTGGTTAGAAAAGGAAAAGCATGAAAAAAAAATTAGAGGTTCTCGATTAGTTCCTGAAAGTGAGTTCCTAGATACTATAAAATTGGTGAGAGATAACATTGTCAGTAATTTTGAATTTTTTAAACATGGAAACATTGAAGAGAGCATTTAGGTTCCAAACTGTAAAGAAAACTTGAAGGGTGAAAAATATTTTGAAAATATTCATGAAAATTATGTTCCTAATGTCAAAGATCATGTGATTTCTACATTTGTGACTAGGGACAATGAATTTAGGGTAGTTCCAAACATTTCTTTGCATCATAATTCCATTCTGAATAAGAAAAGAAATCTCTTGAAGAAACATAACTCAAGGTTATCAACTCTACTAGAGAGATTGGATAATCAAATAAAGATAAATATTTGCACGAAAGAAGAAAATGTTCTTGAAGTATTATCTACAGTAGATCATCAAAATAAAAGGACATAGATCAAGGAAAGGAAAGTTAAATTTGATGAACATTTGCATTTGGTAAAATTGGCAAGAATTGAAGCTGAAGATGAAACCAAGGAAATTGTAGAAGGCTTGAATAAAGGAGGCATATAAAGTGCCAATGACACTAATGGAGAAAATATGGCATCGGATAATGCTTGTGTGTTAAATGAATTCCATTTGAGAACTAATAATATATTAAGTTCTAACAGTCTTGAAACTGAAGGTGATTTGCCACATGGGCATATGTCTTCAATTTTTATGGAAAGGCCTTTGTGTTTGACAGGAAAGGCTGATAAATATCATTTGTTAAGTAGCCCACCGAGTGATCAAGTTTCACTTCCTCCCTCTAAACGACATTACTAGGCTCAAGAAGCTATGTCTGGATGTGTTGCAGAGGCTACAATTGCTTTAGTGGAGCCAGTGGCAACTAGTGTGACTGGACAAGATGACGCATACAATATTTCTGCAGATGAAAAATCTTGTACTAAATGCTTTGATAATGACAAGAAGTCAGTCAAAGGAAATGGGGAATGTATCAAAGTAGACACATTGATCCAAAAATAAGCAACCAAAATAGGAGGTAGTAAGAAACTTGTGGTGTCTTCAGATTCACATCAATCCTTTATAAGGTTTTTTTCAGAACCTACTAAAAGGTAGAAGATAATCATATGGATCCATGGATTAAATATTCAATGTCCTTTAAGAATATGTATAAATGACATATTGGATATAAGGATGAGAGGAGTACAAATGCTAAAATGTCTACTGAATCATTGGCTGATCCAAAAGTGGAAGAACAAAAGCTACAGAGCATGACTGCACCAATGTTTCCTTCTCCAAAGAAGCAAGATGTTTCAAATTTAGCTTCAAGTAAAGTCAATTCAATCAGCACACCTCCTATAAAGGCTTATGTTGCACAAAAGGGTGAGGCTGAGCAATATGAATACAAGTCAAATGGCATGAGGGTGAATAAAACTTGTGCAACCCCAACAAAGGAAAATAGCAGAGGACTTAAGAAAGATCATGGGCAGTCTGGATCAAAGAAGTTTAACCAAGGGAAATTAGCTAAGCAGTTGTATGTTCACAATCGCAAGCATGAGCAAGTTTCCCCTATAAAATATGGCACTGAACCTTCATCAAAAAAAGGTGACAGGTTCATCAAAATTTAAGGTGAATATAAACGGTACTGCAGCAATCAAATTGGATGGTGTGCCACTATCTATAGAGTTTCATTTAGAAAAAGAAAAGAAGATTATACAAGTGTAAGTCTTATATTAATTCAATTGTGTTTCAAATTATAGTTTTTTTCCTTTTGTTGGATGATACGTCAAGGCATAATTGCATTAAAGAGTACAAAAATATCTATGCTAATCACATGTAAGTACTAACTTTCAAAATACAACAGGGATGAAAGGAAACCTACAACCAACCATTACCAAAAATTCAAATCACTTTCAATAAATATGGATACCTTCAGACCTCTATTTTCTCCGTGTCTTATCAAGTGTAGCATAATCCTCAACCCATGCATGAAAATAATATATTGGATCACATGTAAAACTCAACAACAGAACATGAAAGCACATGCTTCACAAAATATAACCAGACTCTAAAGGTATGCCAAAGACAACCTTATGGAACTAAAATCCAAGAATGAGGAAGGCGTTGCTACAACAAATTTAGTTGGATGATCTTAAGACTTACTCTACCATTTTCTCTAGAAGCTAGAATTTCCATGGAATTAACAGGCCTTTCCATCCGTGGACAGAAAAATAATATTGTTAAATTTAGAAACAAAATATAAATGTTGAATATATTTTGATTTAAATTTTTTTAATAAATTCATTACCTTGATTAAATTAAATTAAATTTATACAATGTTACAAAAGAAACGATTGATATTGCAAATAACAAAGAGAGCTATATCCTAGAGACAACAAAAGTTGAAGGGAAAAAAATAACTTTTTTTGAAAAATATCCTAAACTCTTAGGATCACATCATTTTTGCATAAAGTGACATGTTTAGTTCTTCACCAGAAGTCAAAAAATTATTACATAAATGCATACAACATATAGTATGTTTTCCTCATTGCAATGGTTTTCGATGATTGTTTAGAAATTATACCCAGAAATTGAACCACACAATCACCTTTTTATTGGAAGATATTTGTTTTTCAAGTAAGCCTAAATCATTAAAAATGCTTCACTATGTTTGTTCAAGGGAACCAAGTGTCTTGCTCTTCTAAATGTCAAATGTGTTAATCCTTGATATTCTATAAACCATCCTACCGACTAAATTCATAAAAAAGAGATCCTAGTGACCAACCATGAGCTGAATTAACTAAACACAAAAATCCAAATTAAAAATAACAGAAAAACATCCTAATCACTTGGCCTTAAACTACTCACAAATGACATCAAAAACTGGTTATATCATAGATCTTCATTGATAACTATGATAATTGTTGTAACTGAGGATGGGAATTTCAAATGTTACTTGTTTTCCATGGAACCACAGACACCATTATTTCTAGATGGGAAAATGTAATACATTGATGCTATATTTCATAGTAGTTACAGGTACTCTTCCATCAATATCTCCACTATGAACATTGACCATCAAGAAGAAGAAGAATTTTAGAAGCAACCATATTCATTGAAGTCTAAATTAAATTAAGGACTGATAGATATCCAAAACATGAAATGGCCAATGCATATATAAAATCTTTTCACAAACCTGTAAAACCAAATCCTTAGACCAGTTTTGATAAGTTTTGTGTAGATTGGAAGAACTGAGAATTTTGTGTGAATATAGTTTTCAGACATAAAATCACTACATCAAGCAATTGGAATCAAGATTTAGAAAATGAAATGAAAGATGAGTTGTTGTTATAAAATTGAGGTATAACGTCCAAAATGATGGAGGATGCTATTACATCAAGCTAAGAAATTGCATGCTGAAGACCTAAAAAATGGAAATATAAACAACTATAAATAAATTATTATAGATTCATTTAATCCAATATATCATGAGTGAAGATATTTTCCCCTCAAACATTTTGTATCCCAATATATCCATAGTTAAAATGATGTAGAATCAAAGATAACATGACCTTATTAGATATTAGAATACATATACCCACTTGCATATTGCCCATTTGAAAGGAATCCTTGTAAAATTTGCATGAAAAGCTTCTTGAACATCAGCCCTGTTGAAATATTCATTTGCGTATACTTTAAAACACATGTCATATCCACCATAAAAGAATCTCATTGTTCTCCTCAAGACCTGCAAGTACTAGAAAAATAAAAGCTATGTAGTATTTTGCTCCTGAAATTATGATCCAATATCAAAACTTTAAAGAAAATACCTTATTTTGTGAATATGTAAAGCTACCTCTCGTCCTTACTCGTGGATTAGATTTCTTAAGACAATGAGGTGCATATATAATATATATGTCAATCTCTCTATACTCATCAAACGACAAAGTTATAGCTTTTGTGCATTCATCCATCCAATGGAACAATTTGAAATTGCAAATGTTCTTAATCATATTATACATTGCGTCAAATGTTATTGCATGGGTCCAAGCATAATCCATTACTCCTTCCCACTCATGGAACTCATCTGTTTCAGGATTACCCATCTGCACATGTCTTCACATCCTTAACAAATGTTCAATGTAGAAACCCACAAGCGGGAGAAGCAAACCCACAAGTCATGGAACTCATATTTTTCAGGATTACCCACCTAGACATGTCTTCACATACTTAACAAATCCTCAATGCATAAACCCACAAGTGGGAGAAGAAAAGGTGTAGACCCACAAGCACGAGAAGCATAGGTAGGGACCTCATTAGTAGATATAGTAGATCCTGTCGATTTAGCAGAAGCTAAAGGAATACCTCCTAAAACATAGACATGGAAATAACATAATGCCTAGTTCCATATCTAAAATGCAGTAGCATAATTTCCCACCACTACCTCTACTAGCAGCAACATAACACCTAGTTCCCCACCACTACCTCTACCAGCAGCGAAATAACTCCTAGTTCTAGATCCAAAACAAAGACACACCGAGGTTTGCCCACCTTGTCTTTCACACCTAGTGTTCCGCACCCATTTCTTCTTTAGTCAAGATAAACAAACCCCCGTTATATTGGATATTTTTTATTAACATAAAAAACCCCTTTTAACCCTAAATATATGCCTAGTATAATTTTTGAATTTTTGACCATTTTTAATCCCCCAATATGAACGAACGTGATATCATATTGTTCTGTTGGTGTTGCCCTCGTGGGTTGAATCTGAGTTCAAAGAACCATATACAAATGCTGTGGTTGAAATTAATAATGCCTAGAAGAGTGGTTTTGAAGCTCACCAAGACCAAGATCTCACAACCACATGGATGATCCAAAGTTGCATCAAGGAGTCTATTTTCTCATGGATTTCAGGAGCTACTAGCGCATATCAAGCTTGGAATCTACTTGCATCAACCTAAAAGGGAACCGATCCCGTCAAAATGGTAAAACTACAAACCATATGACTTCAATTTGAAATTTTGAATATGAAACAATCATAAACTGTAGATCGGTTCTTGACTAGGGCTTCAGGCATTGTGACCCAATTCCAAACCTATGGTTAACCCCTATAACAGAAGATAATTTTTCAAAAGATTCTTTGATGTCTCACCAAGAATTTTTCTATGGTAGTGACTTCCATAGAAGAGGAAAAAGATCTGTCTCAGTTCACCCTAAAATATTTCATTGGATCTCTTGTATCTCATGAAGCTCGACTCAATCAAGAAGAAGAGTCATTTCCCAATTCTTTTAGCACCTAAGATTCCCTAAATAGAGGTTGAGGCAGAGGAGGACGAGGAAGAGGAAGAAGAGGTTGAGGGTCTCTAGTCACAGTCATGAATGCTCACACCATTTAGATCACTCTCACAACTCTCAAGGTTAGAGGGGGAGAGGTAAGAGATGGACCAATAAGTCCAATGTTCAGTGTAATTACTGCAAGAAGTATGGGCACTATGAATGAGAATGCAGAAAGAAGAAAGATAACCAGAAAAATAACCAGAACAATAGTAAAGTCAATGTATCCAAAGAAGAAGAAGGCTCATAAGAGGTGATGTTTCTGTCTTATCAAGCAACTAAAGTACACTGCAGCTCAGATCTATGGCTACGAGATAGCAGTTTCAACAATCACATGATTGGTCACAATTCACTATTCTCTAGTTTGGATTCTTTTGTTCTCGCGAATATCAAGATAGGAGATGACTTTCTGGTTCCATCAAAAGGAAAAGGTATTATCCTTTTTCTTACAAAGAAATATGAAAATAAATGTATCCATGAGGTGTTTTATGTACCTCATTTGAGTGTAATTTGATTAGTATAGGTCAATTACTTCAGAACCAATATGATATTCAGTTTTAAGATACATACTGTACTATCTAGGATAAACCGTCCAGTCTCAAGAATGCCAACCTTCCAGAGTCTGTATCCCATACAATTTCCAGCCTAGATAAATTCTGGTTATGGCACTGTAGATTAGGTCATCTTCCTTTTGAGAGTCTGAGCCTCTTGCACAAACAGTCAATGGTAAAAGGGTTATCGGTTATTCATGAACAATCTGATACCTGTGAGGATTGTATCACTGGTAAACATCAAAGGGACAAATTCCCCACTTCCACATATTGCACCAAATGACATCTTGAGTTAGTTCATATAGACCTCTGTGGACACATGCAATCCCAATCCATAGAAGGTAGTTTTTATTTTCTAACCTTTATTGATGATTTTAGCAGGAAAACATGGATTTGTTTCCTCAGGAACAAATAAAAGAAATGATCCAAGTTCAAAGAGTTCAAGGATCTCTCTCAGAAGCAGTATTGAAATTTCATCAAAGTGATCAGGTCAAATGGTGTACATGAATATGATTCATGTGAGTTTTCACACTTCTGTAAGAAGCATGGAATCCAGAGACAATTCACCACCAAATACAATCCACAGCAGAATGGAGTGGTTGAACAAAAGAACATGACCATCATGAACATGGCCTGCAACATGTTGTCACATAAGAAGATATCATATGAGTATTGGGTTGAAGTTGTTGCATGCTCAATCTACTTTCTCAATAGATCACCCATGGTGACTATCCAGGACAAGATTCCTGAAGAAGCATGGAGTGGCACTAAAACTAGTGTAACACATCTCAGAATATTTTGTAGTGTTTCTTTTGCTCATATACCTGGTGAACTCATAAGAAACTTGGATAAAGAGAATGAGCGCTGCATTTGCACTAGTTACAGTGAACAACACAAGGCATATAAGCTATATAATCCTATCACCAAAAAGGTTGTGGTGAGAAGAGACATAAAATTCATTGAAGAAAAATGTTAGAGTGATCCTTCAGACATACACCATGAAGAGTGTTCAGAACAAATAGATCTCCCTATCATACTTCGAATATTGGAAGTACATCAGCAAGAAGAAACACCAGGAGAGAGTCCACCACAGAACCAGAAAACGAGAAGCTTGAGAGAATTATATGAACATACTCCAGTTCTTGAAGAGAAACTTTAGTATGCTATATTCTATTTTCATCCCACATATTTTAATCAAGCAGTGAAGGATGCATAGCGGGTAAAAGCCATGAATGAAGAGATTGATGCAATAGAGAAAATCAAGACTTGGGATCTTGTTGACATCACTGCAGACAAAACCACTATTGGAGTTAAATGGGCCTATAAGACCAAACTCAATGAAAAAGGAGAACTTGAAAAGCACAAGGAAAGGTTGGTTGCGAAAGGATATGCACAAAAGTTTGGTGTATATTATGATGAAATATTTTCTCCTATAGAAAGGATGGATACCATCAGAGCTGTGCTTGCCATTGCAGCACAAAATCAATGGCCTGTGTATCAAATGGATTTGAAATATGTCTTTCTTAATTGTATTCTTGAAGAATAATTTTATGTAGAAAATCCACCTGGTTATACTATCAAAGGTCATGAAAAAAAAGTTTTTAAGATGAAAAATTCCTTGTATGGTCTAAAACAAGCTCAACGATCTTGGTATAGTAGGATTGAATCCTACCTCATCAACAATGGTTTCAATAGAAGAAACAATGAGCCCACTCTGTATGTCAAAATAGAGAAAGGTAAAATGTTGATGGTATGTCTTTATGTTGATGGCATGATTTACACTGGAAATTTGATGCTTGAATATTTCAGCACATTCATGAAAAATGAATTTGAAATGGCTGATCTAGGACCGATGAAGTACTTCCTTGGTATGGAAGTTATTCAAATTGAGCAAGGTATTTTTATTTTCCAGCATAAGTATGCTACTGATATTTTGCTGATATTCATAATAGATAAATGTAAACTAGTAGAAACCCCCATTTCTCTTGGCACCAAGTTAACCAAGAATGATGATGGACCAGCAGTAAATGCTACACTCTATAAACAAATGGTAGGAATTTTAATGTACTTGACTGCATCTAGAATTGATTTGATGTATGATGTTAGTCTTATTTCCATATTTATGGAGTATCCTGAAGAATCTCACTAGAAAGTTGGAAAAATAATTATGAGATATGATGCAAGAACACATGGATATGGCCTCTGGTATACTCATACACTAGAGGGTACTCTCATAGGGTACACTGATAGTGATTTTGCAGCTAGTATTGATGATAGGAAAAGCACATCGATTATGCTTTCCATTTGGGTACAAATCTGATCTCTTGGGAATCTTAGAAACAACCCATTGTCAGCATGTCTTCTGCAGAAACACAATATGTAGTAGCCACCACAACAGCTTGCCACACAGTTTGGCTAAGAAGAATTCTAAAGGATATGGGACACATTGAAAAGGATCCCACTTCTATTTCTATGATAATAGCTATGGAATACATTTGTCCAAACATAATGTATTTCATAGAAAACGTAAAGACATTGACACTCTCTATCATTTCATTCATGATTTAGTCAATGATGGACAAATTTATTTATCATTGTGTGCCTCTAAGGAGCAGTTGGCTCACATGTTCACAAAACCACTGGGAACATTTCCATTTGTATATCAGAGAGAGAACTTATGCATGGACAGTGTTGGAGATGTACTTCAAGTTGAGATTAAGGGGGTGTGTTGAAGAATGTAATCTCACATGTAGTTAATTAGTCGGTTAGGTGACCCATGGTATTTTCTGACATATGGTATTGACCCATAGTATTTTTATGATGTATTTTCTATTTATACTATGTCCAATAATGAGAAGGAAATCAATCTTCCCATAGTGCTTATGCCTGCTTCATTGTTTTCTTTCACATTATTTGTATGGATTATCAAATTATGACTACTATGAGGTCATGAATAAGAATAATCCCACAAAGGAAATTTCTCGACCTTTCTCTTTAACCTTAATAAGGATAATGTGATTACTTAGAATGATTAATAAAATTTGCATAATTTTTGTAAATACTATTGGTCACTCTATATGCAAGTTAAATTAAAGCTAACACACAAAATGCTCAATATAAATTGTCAACCCAGGGAAGTATTTTATTTCAAAGATAATTCACACTATCTGTGCATAAACACTCAGTAGCTGATGAAATGAATAAAAAATTAACTGTCCTACTTATATGTCC
Source organism: Pseudotsuga menziesii (assembly GCA_001517045.1). Lineage (NCBI taxonomy): Eukaryota > Viridiplantae > Streptophyta > Pinopsida > Pinales > Pinaceae > Pseudotsuga > Pseudotsuga menziesii. Next base: position 193,082 of record LPNX010872652.1, on the reverse strand, counting down.
AGTAAAAATCCTCACATAGCTAAACTAATCTAAATCACTCACCTAGAAATTCAGAAATGTAATTACTTCCTACAATATCAATCCAACAATTAACTAATCTAGAAATAGATAACTAGACTTACTTTTGCAAAAAGTTGAATCCTAACATTATCATACTATATGTAAATCCATTATGACCAATTTAATTCAACTAATCTAAGAATTGGAAACAACAAGGATTGAACTAAACAAACTCTAAACCATAATCTGACTGAATTAGAAAACCTGAGAAGGATAAGTAATTCAAAGGAACTGAGCTGAGATTTACTGTAGAATTTATTGGAACACATGCATAATTAAACTAACCTACACAGTCGACTGTCACACCATGCAGTTACAACTTAAAGGAAATGCAAACGTTACTATCAAAGGAAATACAATGATAAATCATTATTGCTGCAGCTAACTATGAAGAATGAAATTACTGGAATTTCCACACCGCACAACAAAACAATCAAACCATCTAATTAACTCAGCAATCTGTGTGGAAGCCGGGCCCAACCTTTGAACAAAGATGCTAGAACTAACACAAGTTAAGACGTAGAGATAAAAAGAATCCTTCTCCTTATATTAAAATGACAAATTACAAAGTACAACTCTCTGTCACAGCTTACAAAGTATAATCCAATATCAACAAACCCTTGGCTTAGAATTTTTCCCAATATTTATACATGAACAATCATAACCTTCACCCACTGATATCGGGAAGCCATGAAGATCTACGATCTTTAGGCTGCCTTACTACAACAAGCTATTGAAGCTGTGAGTGGAATTGAATGAAAGTGGAGAATATAGTAAATCCTATTGCTAGAGCCATTAGTGAATAAACAAAACCAATTTAAGAGATACCATGTATGTTGCAGCTAAGCCTTAAGAAGAGGGATGCTTCCATAGCTGAGTTTGTTACATCGAATCCTATTGCATCTATGCGTGGAATGATGACCTCTGTTTGTACCGAACATGTGGAGCTGCGACTAGAAAGTAACAACTAGCATTTGAAACATAATATTCTCTTCAAACCACCCAGGTTACTACACCTATACTTCTCAAAGATTGAACTATCTTTATGAAATCATGATGTACTTGCATAATTCAAGAAATAGAGTTCTAAACATAACAATCATAGGCATTAATAAGATAAAACAATAATTAATCATACCTGTACAGATTCAAGGCTCAATATGAGAGGAAAATACCTGTCTGGTCCATAGAATGGAGTAAGACAAGGAAAAAATGGTATGATAGGTGTGGTAAAAAAGGGGCATTTCGGGACCCAACATCTCCCCCCAACTATCCTGTTTCATGTCCTCATGCAACAACTTCCATTAGTTTGAATCAGATTCTAGAATCGTACTTCGTTCATGGAGAGAGAACATATTGTAGGAGTGCTAAAGAGATTCATTACCATCCATACATGCCTTGCAAGACACCCAGTACATCAAATATTTCTTCTCTTCTATCTTAGTCAATGAAAAAGCATCCTTGTATGGCTTTTCTAGCCACCAAATGAGTGGAAATTTAATCTTAAGTCCCAACCAATGAACTCCACACTTATTCATATAATCCACATACCCTTTGACCCTGAGGAGCATCTGTTTAAAGTTTTAAAACAATAAGGGTCCCTTTTCTTTATGGCTAGAGAACAAGTCTGACATCTATGTTTACTTCCTTCCAGGACCAGCTGTTGTTCTATGGAAATCTGGTCAACACAATTAGAGATGGCCCTTTCTTGTAGTTCAATCAACTATTGGTTTTCATGGGACATTCTAGCCTCTTTTCCTTAAACATGAGAAGAATCTGAGGAGATTGAGCTTCACTCCAAATCCACATATTGGAGTGACCCTCATTCTGAGAGCTTGTCTGAAAGGCCCTTTCCCACTGTGCATGATTGTTGACAAAAGAGGAAAAGGCCATCAACTAGAGATCTCCCAAGTAAGGAGAAGGGTTAGAATGAATGTCCAAAGGACATGCCATCTCATGAAAATAGAATTCACATAACAAGTTATACTCAGTGAAGCTGCTTTCCATAAAGGTTTCTAAAAATTGGGCAGACGGTATCAATTTAAAGGGTCTCCCTTCTGTTAAGGATTTTAATTTAAGCGAAGTTAATTATTCATACAAAAATACCAGATAGGAGGGAGATGGAGCTCTGAAACTCATGAATTTATGGAAGAGGGCACATAAATGATTGTTCTTCTTCTGCATGGACTTGAATTTCTTCAATTCCTTCAATTCTTTTTGTACCTCCTCCCGACAGAGCTTTTGAAACATTAACTCCTCTACCCATTTTTCCCTCAATTCCTTAATAATTCTTTTGTGCTCAACTAGACGAACAATACCTGGTGGACAACTATCCACATGATCTTTCTACTTCTTTACTTCCACCCATATGAGAGCTCTGCATTCTCTTCATCATCAGAGTCCGAAACACTTTCATGAGGAATTTGCATTCTTTCTTTATCACCCAATGTTTCAGCGTTCTCTTCTTGAAATGGTAGTGTAACAACTTCATCCTTGCTCAAAATTTATGTAGTATTCACCTGTATAGCTGCTTCACTAATCAATTATGGAAATATTGGTTCTTGTATGACAACCTCCTTCTCCATTATAGCTAGAGCAATCTTTGTTTGTGTGGAAGCTTCAGCAAAGACGACAGAAGATGATGGATCTTATGTAGCCTCATCTTCTGTCACCAATATTGTAGTAACCTCTGTTTGTGTGGCTGCATCAACAAATGAATTTAGGAATACTGGTTCTTGTGTAACGATATCCCTCTTCTGAGTCCCATCCCAACAACCTTTAGTTTGTATTGTGTCTTCAACAAAAAAAAATTGGGATGCTGGTTCTTGTGTAACGTCATCCTCTTCCTATTGAACTTCTTCCTAGATCAGTTATGTGTATTGAGACTATTCTGGAGTTTCTTCAAGATCTCCTAGGTCATAATTAGGAATTTGTGTCAACCACTATCTTGAATGTTTCCAATTGAGTGATAGCCTCAACAAGAGTTTCTAAGGGTGTTTGTTCTTGGGTGGAAACATCCGGTATTTCCACNCCCCCCCCCCAAATTCAAAATCAAGGATCATCTTGAACTCTAGTTCATCTTCACCCTTCAAGTCCACCGTAGGTGCCTCTTTTTATTCTTCAGTTGTTTGTGCAGGTTTTTGTGCCACAATTCCCACACTATAGCTTTGTATCGTGATTGGTAAAAAAAATTACCACATTTTGGGAAGACCACTTTATCCAATTCGTCACCCTCCTCATCACAAGGTGATCCTTCCAATTGATCTGCACCTTCTACCAATGTGTGCATCCTTTTCTCCACCTGTTTCTTGCATGCTTCATTCTAGTTTTTCAATTCCTTCCGAAGAACCTCCACCTCTTCTTTTAGCAGATTATTTTCATACAAAAGTCCCTCGATTTGGGGTTCTTTTGCAACAATTTCTTGTGGCGCAGCCTCTGACCGGGGTGTCAAAATGGGAAATTCAATGTTTTTCCATCCTTCCCATATTACTTCTGCCACCGTGATGGATATGGTTCTTCTTCTCCTTACCAACTGTGATTCCTATACCTCATCTTTTGATATTCTTCTCTTCCTCCGTGGTACAAGGGTTTCTAACTCTACTACTGATGTAGAAGGAATATCTCCCTTTTCAGTAACTCCCCTTGTCTCTACCATCTCTGTTTCTTCCTCGATTAAAATTCCCATCCATTCAGTAGAGGATTAAATGGTGAGGGTATCTGTACCTCCTTTTGTTATTATAGCTTCCACTATCGCAACATCCAATGCTACTCCAGTTTTAGCTTCTGCTATGAGAGCTTCAAAATTATCTTTTCCTTCCATAGGGTTTGATGTTGTTTTAGCCTCTCCAAATTCCCCCTCTTGATTATTTGGGTTTTTTTTTTGTCACTATCTCATATCCCCCCCCAACTAAATTGGAGGGACTCCGGTCCTCATATTCCACTTCCACTCCCCCAACTATGCAGGTGCCTCTTCTTCCTCTTCTATTGGGACACCAACCAAAAGTGCAGGTTCCTGAATGATCTGAGGCTGACCAGTGAATTGTTCCCAGGTTTGGTTCTATTGTGTTAAGGACCTTAAGATAATAAGTTTAATTAGGTTGTGATGGGTGAGAGAATAATATGTGTGTTGGGAGGATCTTACAAAACCTGCCATATTGTGGGTTCTTCTTCCAAGCTAGGTACTTCCCACCTAAGGAGGAATAGTAAACTCAGCCACAATATCCTCAATAACTTCTATGCATAGACCTCTGACCTCTAAATGGGATTCTATCAAATTTAGAGCAAATTGTAGTGCTTTTTCTCGTTGAAAACCATTTAAGCATTGAAACAACTCAGTCCAACCAGCTACTTCGAAAATGGAAAAAACTATACGTTTCTACGCAGAGCCTCTGTGTCTATAGGTTCATTCCATGCTGGGATACCCATATCATCTCTCTTTATGGATTTTTGTATTAAATTTACAAATTACAGGCCCATAAATGGAAGTTACAACATTGGAACATGCAATGAACAGCTGAGGTCGAGGTTAGATAAATTAGGAAATTTATTACAGTTATGGGCCGGGAATAACTAGCAAGATTTGGTAGAGATTAGGAAAAAGGTGACGGTCATGTGATAAGCTCAAGTACCCATTCAGATGTGTTGATTGACAGTTAAATGGGTATGGGTCTAATGGAGGGTACAAAAAGGTAAAGAATGATTAATATTGTTAAATCAAATTTACACCTAATCGTGTAGATGGTCATAATCCGTACCTTCGCGATATAAGGTGAACCATGAATTTCCATAATAGTTCAGCATCCACCAAATTAAAACATAATCGTGTGTGTGCTGCTATCATCTCACCCTCGGTAATTAAGAACTTCCTTTTCCTCCCCGACGAAAATATAACTGGAGCTGTGAAGTGAGTCGAAACCCAACAAAGTCACGGATGGCAGAATTTGTGGCCGAATTTGGAGGAGTCATAGCTGTTGAAGTAAGGGTAATTGATGAAGTTTAGAAAAATAGCAGCTGCTAAAATAGGGAAATCTATGAAATTTGGAGGAGTCGCAGCCGCGAGAAATAGGGAAATCTACGGAATTTGGCAGAGTCACAACCGTGAGAAATAGGGAAATATGTGGAATTTTGTGGAGTAGTAGCCATTAGAAATAGGGAAATATGCAGAATTTGGCGGAGTCACAGTCACGAGAAATAGGGAAATATGCAGAATTTGGCGGAGTCGCAGCCACAAGAAATAGGGAAATCTGTGGAATTCGTCAGAGTCGCAGCCGTGAGAGATAGGGAAATATGTGGAATTTGGTGGAGTCATAACCACGAGGAATAGGGAAATTTGTGGAATTTGGTAGAGTCACAGCCAAGAGAAATAGGGAAATCTATGGAATTTGGTGGAGTCACAGCCGCAAGAAATAGGGAAATCTACAGAATTTAGCGGAGTTGCAGCGGTGAGAAATAGGGAAATCTGCGGAATTTTGTGGAGTCACAGCTGCGAGAAATAGAGAAATATGTGGAATTTGGTAGAGTCATAGCCATGAGAAATAAAGAAATGTATGGAATTTGATAGAGTCACAGCCACGAGAGATAGGGAAATCTGTGGAATTTGGCGCAGTTGCAACCGCAAGGAATAGGGAAATCTATGGAATTTGGTGGAGTCCCTATCATGAGAAATATAAATATGGGAAAATTTTTAACAGAGTTGCAGCTACGAAAATGTGAGAATAGGAAAAATTGAAAGGAGTTGCAGCTGCAAAAATAGGAAAATATGCAAAATTTAACGAAGTAGTGGCTCTGAAAAATGGGAAAATGTGCAAAATTCAACAGAGTCACAACTTTGAATGAATTGTTCATCATTCATTTTTTTCAAGGAGATTTTCCAAAATAGGAAAATAGGCTAGGGTGCTCTTGGTCATCAGGCCCAGTAATGACTACTGCTCCCTAAGTGAGTTCATACACAGATTCTTCAAAGAAAACCAATCAAGCATTAATGAAAATAGAAATAAAAATAAAACAAAGCATTAACTTATTTATGTACAAGTTCCTATGTGGAAATCACAGTTCCCCTTTAAAGATTGACAGGGGCAGAGAAAAATTCCATCCCTTGCGTTAACTGGTATCCTAGATCTGCTAAAACATGCAAGATAAATGCTTCCCTTGATATTGGCCTGTGATACAGTCATAGCCTATGACCATTAGAAAATAATGGCATGTGAACTTCATCAATAGTGACTAGATGGACTGTGCCATTATCAAATTCCCTATCTATCTGGCATGGACCCAACCATGTTGTTTGAAGCTTACCTTTAAATTCCCTCTTAAACATAGAATCATAAAGTAATTCCCAGTATCCTTCACATAAGACTTTCTTCTTTATGAACCAATCATGCCACTTAGATCACTACTGTTGAATTAATTATGTTTGAATTACAATAATTGTACATTTTTTGTTGAGTTCATTTAACTGGTTCAATATGTTCCTCTAAGCTTATGTTAAATCTAAGTTTTCCTCCATAACTGTCTTTAAGGTTCAAATTTCAAATTCAATGGAAAATACAACATTCTTACCATACACCAAGTCATAGGGGGAGAATATCGTATTGTTGCGCCAAGTGGTGCGATATGCCCAAAATGCCTCTGGAATTCTGTCAGCCCAATCTCTCCGATGGCTTTTGACTTTTTTTGTGAGAATAGATTCAATTACTTTGTTGGTACTTTCCACTTGGCCATTGGCCTATGGATGATAAGGTGAAGTTATTATGTCAAAAATATGGTACTTCTATAATAGAGCTTCCATTTTATGGGACACAAACTGTGGTCCTCCATCTGTAACTATCTCCTTGAGTACCCTAAAACAAGTGAATATTTCTTCATATAGGAAATCTATTATAGCTTGGTCATTGGCCTTGACCAAGGCAAAAACCTCCAGTGATTTTTTCATAGAATCAGTGCAAAGTAAGATGTAAACTTTCTTCTTCAAGGGAGGGTTTATAGGTCCAACGAAATCCAAGGCCCATTTGTCAAAAGGTTCAACCACCAACTTTGGTTGAAGAGGAATCTCATCCGATCTGTTAGGTTGGCCCATTCTCTAACAGCTATTACAAGCCTGAACATACTTCTTCACATCCCTAACAAATGATGGACAATAATAGCCCATTCATAATATCTTATGACCTATTCATTTATCAGCAAAGTGTTCCCCACAAGGTTGTTCATGACAATCCTTTAAGATACTGAAAATTTCATCTTCCCTTACACATATTCTTATCTCAAGATTGGGACCTGTGTAGAAACTATGACCATCTATCCAACAGTACCAGGAACTTTGCTGAATAATTTTCCTTTTCCCTCTCTTTGACAAATGTGCCAAAATCTTTCCTGCATCCAAATAGTTAGCAACATATACGTACCATGGGGAATGAGATGATAGTGCAAAAAAATGTTCATCTGGGAAAGAATATTCCACTGGAAATCTATAATCGCTGTTAGTAAAATGAGATAAAAAATCAGCAACAACATTTTCTTTCCCAGCTATGTCAATAATTGTAATGTCGAATTCCTGTAACAGTAACATCCATCTAGTAATCCTAGAATTTGTAGTAGGTTTGTTCTTTAAATACTTGATGGATGAATGGTCAGTGTGCACAAAAGTGGGGTATCCAGTAATGTAGTATTTGAATTTATTGATGGGATAGACAATGGCTAAAAAATCCTTTTCTGTAACAATGTAATTGAGTTCAGTAGGGGCCAAGTTTTTACTGATATAGTAAATTGCATATGGGTATTTACCATCCTGCTGTCCCAACATTGCTCCAATGGCAGTGTCAAAGGCATTAGAATAAATATGGAAAGGCAGATCCCAATTTGGTTCCCTTAATATAGGAGTTGTATACAACCTCTTTTTAAGCTTAGTGAACGTTGTTTGGCATGCCTCATTCCAAATGAACTATACATCCTTCATCAACAAAGTAAATAAAGGAGAAACCAGTTTGGAATATTTTTCTATGAGTCTTATGTAATAACCAACATGCCCTAAGAAGGTATGTACCTCTTTCTGTGTTCCATAAGTGGGTATGTTTTCAATTACCTTGATTTTGGATTGATCTACTTGGATACCATCAACAAAGATGAAGTGCCCTAGAACTACACCCTCACTCATCATCATATGGTACTTTTCAATGCTCAAAGATAGCTGGGTTTGCTCACAGCATGTTGAAACCTTTTCTAATTTTTTTAGTTCCTCTTCAAAGTGGATGCCATACGGGGTAAAGTCATCCATGAAAATCTCCATACTGTCATTAACCATCTCTGAAAAGATGCCAATCACAACTCTCTAAAAGGTGGCAGGTGAGTTACACAAACCGAAGGGAAGTACCCTGTATGAAAAAGTACCCTAGGGGCATGTGAAAGTGGTCTTATCTTGGTCCCCAGGAGTGATCTATATTTGGTTATACCCACTAAACCCATCCAGAAAGGAAAAAAAATTCTTCCTAGATAAGGTATTGAGTACATGATCAATGAAAGGTAAGGGAAAGTGGTCTTTTTGCATTTCTTTGTTTAATTCCCTATAATCAATGCAGAATCTCCATTTCCCATTCTTGTTGGGAACTATCATGAGTGGAGAAACCCACTTGTTGTTTGAGATCGGTTATATAAACCCCGCTTCCAAGATATTTTGAATTTCATCTTTCAGTATGTCCCTAAGGTTAGGGTTCATCATTTGTTGTGGTTGGCACATAGGTCAAGAGTCACTTTTAATCTAAATGTGATGGGTGCATAGATTGGAAGGGATACCATTCATATCTATGTACTCCCAAGAAAATGATCCCTTATTTTTTTTTAGGAGTGTGACCATCCGTTTCATCTCATCAAGAGTGAGATTCAGATTGATATTTAGTGTTTTATCTGGCTCTATCTAACCTGAAAGTTTTTCAAATTCTTGAGTATTGGAATTATGTTAGTGTCACTAACTAAAGTCTCCTCTGTGAGATTTTCTTGTTTTCCTTCATCTAGATTACTTTTTAGGATCTGGTAAACATGTTTTATGACAGATGTAGGCTCACTGATTAAACTATTGATAGCATCCTCCTCTATTTCATCTTTGAAGGTTAAGGATTTCCCTATCATTAACAACGGTTGAACACAGTCTTCCTCCTCTAGCTCCATCCATAGTGGAGTTTCAGCTTCTAATCTAGGTCAACCTAGAGGGTATAAGGTAATACTTTTTATCATGGTTCCATCCTAAATGGTCATAGACCCTGACCAATAGCTAATGTAAGCATCTACTGTGGCTAATGAAGGTCTTCCTAGAATCGGCGGGTGTCCCCCTAGCTGTGACTTCAGTTGTAAAACCAAGAAGTCAGTAGGGTAGTCCAACGAATCTACTGATATAATAAGGTCATCAAGGATTCCCTCTGGTTTTCTGGTGGACCTTTCAACGAGTTCTAAAATAGTAGGGGTTTTTTGAATGTTGGTGAGCCCAAGTTTTCGTACAGTTTCTATGGTCATAACGTTGATAGCTGCACCTAAATACACCAAAAAGTTTGTTACCTGAGTGTTCTATAATGTCCCAAAATTTGCATTGGGTCACAATGGCCAAATCACATTTTGCATATTCATGAAAGTTGTCAAAGGGATTCTAAAATTCAAATAATTGCCAAGGAGGAAAATTACTAGTTTCCTAGGTTGGGGGTGGAAGACTTGAGATTTGGAATAAGGGGGATAATAAATGATGTTTAGACATTAAAAGAGAATAAATATTTAATAATGTATCTTATTAAATAAATAAAATATAAAAATGAAATGGCTATGGAGAATGGAGACACCTGGAGACTATGGGGCCCACTCAAGCTAGGATTCCTATGTTAAATGGCATCCTCCTCGTGTAATTTTGAATCTATGGGAATAATAATGTTTTGGAATGGATTATAAGTTTAATGTACTTGTCCATATACTTCCTAGGTTAAATTTGGGATCAATTGTAACTTACATGGGAGAGAAAGAGCCAAATGGGAGTTTCATGGACACTTGGCTAGATTCCCCTTACATTTATGACATCTATGACACCAATGATGGAGATTGTATGATAGTTATGACACAAGTCAGATATGAAGGATGAAATACTAACATAATTACATGTCAGGACTGAATAGAGAATATTAGAGGTCTAATTTGGGATTTTTAGAATGCCAAGATGCTCCTACTCAAATTTGGGAGAAGAGGGAAGGTTAAGAGAGAGGCCACATGGCATAGCATGAGAAGCCACACCAACTCGACTTGGATTTGGTTTATGGATGGATTTGAAACCTTAGAAGACTAATAATTTTTATAAATTATAGAGATCAGATTTGAGAATAAGCTTTTTCTCATTTGTGAAATTGTCATTTGTAAATTGTGAGAGCTAGTGGATGACTAGTTTTCTTGCTTAAGTCAATTTCAACGGTGAAAGATTCCCATACTAGTTGGTGTATGGAAATTCCACTCAGGTCTCTCATGGAGATTTAATGGAATCTTATTTTCAGGTGCAAGCTACAGGAAGTTCAGGGACATCTCAATATCAGCTTGTTCTTCCATTCATCTCAAGTTTTCTCACCATATTTCAGCTCTATGGAGTGAGGCGCACTTGGTGATATATTCATCTCTTTGAGGGAGATTCTATTGATCTAGTATTTTGTATTCTTATTTAAATTATCTTTTATTTAAGTTAATAAATCTCTCATGTCTAAAATCAAATATATCTCATGTATTATTGACCAATATTGAAGAAACAGTGCCATTTCCCCAATACCTTGTTGTAAACTCTTGCAATATTGATGGTATCAAATATATGTGCGCACCATTGATGATATATGAATGAATGAAATGTAATTAAATTATATTATGGCTTTCATGGTCTGTAACTGATAATTTGTGGCCATTGGGTCGAATTTGATAGCATTTGGGGCAAACTACATCTCATTTACCCAAGGGTCCAAAACTAGTTTTTTATATCTGATTGAAGAAAGTGATAAAAGCCATGGGAGTTATATTGGTTCTGCATATGAGTCTCTTATAATGTATTATACACATCCCCTTCTTAAATTTGATAATTTGAGTGATTTTATGTACATTTGGGAAGCCATTCCAGCAATTACCCGGGAGGGATTTGTGTCCCAAATTTGCTAGTAAATTCATCTATCTTATTCAGAATTTGATATAGACTTTCAGAACTTATTGGACGGCCATAATACATCCCTGAACATAAAAATTAAGTTATTATATCATTCATACACCTTCTCTAAATATTTGGGAGAAATTGGGCTGATTTGGAGACCTATTGGCAGTCAACAATAACCCTATCATTTTTTCTATTATGCTGAAAAAATGATCAGTTATCTTCTACGGTTTATTTTAAAAAGAAGATTATATAAGAGTGCCTTCAGAATCTTCGATTCTAAAGGCACTCTCAATTTATAAGACTTAAGAGTCATATTAGAAATTTATGAAATACTTTCATAAATTAGCGGCTGTCAATCTTGTAAATTTGATATATAATCAATTTTTGTCATTATTAATTCATTTGATTATATACTGATTTATGAGATTCAAGGTATAGTATGTTGATTAGTTTTTTTGGATTAAAATGAAATAAATTTTGAATGTCTTACAAATTTGGTTATGATAAGATATTTATTATCATAAGTTTTTGTAATTTTTATAATTAGGGTTGATTTATTAACTGGAATATTTTATATTAACCGTAAGTTTATATTTTACATATAACTTGATCTTTTAATATCTTGTCATTGTTGTGTAAAAAATGTACATATGTCTCATGAAATAGCTAGAATTCATTTATATATATATATCATTTAGAAATTTTCATTGTAATATAATCATAATAATTAAATTTTGATTTAGTGTTAGTTTTTGTAAGCTTTTCATCCGATCATATTTTGCATTTGCTCATGGGTATTGGGATTTCATGAATCAATTACATGTATATATATGGTTTTGAATGATTTAATTTTTATATAGAGCTGATCTTGCTACTTAGTTGTAATTACGAAACCCTAGGAGACATTATGAATTATAATGATGACTTCACATCATCTAGTTCATGAGCACCATTGCCTTCCACGTATAATCCTTGTTTATTATCATTTGATAGTCATATTGATGGTACATGATACGATTGCTTGAATTATTAACATTTATTTATTTGGATTTTAATGATAATAATATTTTCGAATCACTACGTAAAGATTGAGATCATATTGACATTTGGTTTTGGTTTTAATTTTATGACACTTATCAATTCAACTGCCATTTGTTTGTTTAATGATGAAATCGTGTGATTGGAATTCAATTTCATAAATGAATGATAGCCATTTCCATTTATGACGCCTGTACGAAGCTATCATTCTAGTATGTGTATTATCAATGCTTCGTTTTTTTGTATCATATGGTTATCGATCCTTGAATTGAATTATTTTGGATGTGGAAGTTCAGTTAGAATTCACATAATGTTTTCTGAAGGATTTGGTTAGTTATTTTTAGTTTATCCATTACTCATAGCACAAAACACTGGCATTTGTTCTCATTATTTTGAGATTTAGTTACCATGGCAAAATTTGGGGTTCTCATTCCTGTCACGTATGAATCAATTAGATATTTGACAGTTCACATAATTCCTTTCACTTGGATCCCTGTTCCTTCAATTTTCACAACTACATTCGTTTCAAACCAAAACCAGAGTTGCAATGAAAAGACAATGGATCCTCTAAGATAATTCAATATTTTGGGGCCTGAGCTGCTGAAAGTTGATGAGAAAGTCGCTGCATTGTTTGAAAATATATGATGGGGTTCATTTTTTAGATGTTTCAGTGGTCATAATGCAAACGTTACCAAACAGTTCACTATGATATTGAAGGAGAACGTAGCTCAAATTGGGGGTTTTAAATTTATAATTGATGAAGATAAGATTGCAGAAGCAACAAAGCTTCCTCAGAACGAAGAACGTTGGTTTAAAGGAGGAAATGTCGATAAGAAAAGGTGCAGGTCATTACATTTACCCTTACCCACTAATGCAAAGCTAAAGGTTGGGGTTTCAGTTAAATTCTTAAAACCAGAATGTCGAGCGTCTTATGAAATCTTTGTCAGGTATGTCTCTTGTGACGATCATCTCTCTCATCTCCATTATTACCATCTGTGATTATTATTAGCATTGAAGGGTTGTAAGCTCAATCCTCCTTTTTACTTACTTCAAAGTTTGAAGAAAATGGCACATTCAGTGCAAAGTACTATAGGCAACCCTGATAGGAGCTTGTTCCACCACGGTCTGATTAAAATTCTAATTCAACATTAGTTATCCCCTAGTTGTAGATCCTGGGATGAATTCTCGGTTGAAAATAAGCTAGGGTCGACACATTATTGGCCTAATCCTCCTCCTAAAACTCGCAAAAAGCGTAAAGCTCCATTAAAATCTGAGATGGATGATATTCATAAAGCTGAGCCAAGGGATAGTAAGTTACAGGAAGCAAGTTTGCCTGTAGATAATCATATTAGTAATGATGTTACCAATAAGGTCAATCCCTTTGATGCTGAAACAAATATGAATCAATCTCTATTTGTCAAACGTTTCAACACATCTGTAAAGGTGGATGGTGAATTGATGAATGATGACAAAATGGATTCTGTTACTCATGAATTCTTCTTTGATTTATGCACTCCTAAAAAAACTTGTGATGATTCTACACAAAAAACTTGAACAATTAGCACAAGTTTGTTCTGATAGGAGAAGTTTTGAGCCAAAGGGTTCTGTGTCTATTCATTCACGAAGATTCACTCGAAGCATGACTAAAGCACCTTCAGTCTCCATTCCTGTAAATATTCAGCAGAATACTTAGCCAATTATTGTTCAACTCGAGGATGACATTTCGTCTTTTATTCCTGAGACAACACATATTAATAAACCTATTACCATAATCGAGAATCTTGAAAAATCATTGGCCAAAAACATTATTGGTCCAAGTAAGTTTGAAATAGCACCATCATGTATGGATGCTTATGGATCTGGCCATGATCCATCGTGTATGAGCATTCCATCACCAGTTTAGGATGTAAATAATCTTGATTCTTCTCAGTCTGATGATTCACTTTGTGATCAAAATGAATAAACCCTTCAACAAGTACTTGATCGAGTTTACAAAACCATAATTGCAGAGTTAAAAAATGAATTAAAAGAATGTCAAGCAGATGCAACCTTAAAAGATGAAGAAAATAAAACATTCAGGGAAGAATTACTAAATTGGGTTAATAGATGGAAGAATATGAACCTGAAGAAGAATTGATACAAGGAAGCCAAGAACTCAACGATAAACACTAACCAACACATAATTGAGCAAGTAAATCAACAAAAGATGATGATCATTAAGCTCAAAGCTAAACTTTCTAAAGCAAGAAGAGTAATCAGTTTACAAAATATAACTTGATGTCATTTCTCTTTTTGTTATGCTAATTTATTTCTCTTTTTGATAGGTAATAAATCTTTAATAAGCACACCTACAAAATCGTAGATTTTGCAGGCATGCTTTTAATTTGTTTTATTTTATTTTATTTTATGTTAACATGATTTTAATGAGAAATTTTATTTCGTATGTTACAGGTGTACATGGTATCATTATGCTATAAAGAATATAGGCTATTTTTGTTCACAATTGGCATTTGTTGGAGATTCTGGAAGGATTTGTTGCTCAAGATGGCCATGTTACAAGTTAGTTCGTTTGAGCATGAGATAATATAGGCTAGTCATTTAATTGACAGTTTTATCTCATTGGATAAATGTTTATTCCATATGTCTTTTGAAAGAAATTCGATACGGCTAAATAGGGATAGGATTCCTATTGTCTTTATTATAGCATTTATTAAAAACTGAAATGAGTTACTAGTTTGGTTATATAAACTAGTAAGTTTTATGTAAAATGGGGGATGGAATATTAGAGAAAAAACCTTATTTGAAATATAATTCCAGTTATAGTTCTAATCTCTTTTTGCTGGAGTTTTGCCTTCGGAGAGGGATTGTGACTTATGTTCTCAAACCGGTATCACTATTCGTTGCTATTTTGAAAACTTTATATATATATATATATATGTTGCTAGGGTTTTAGCCCTAGCTTGTACGAATGAGTACCTACTAAGGAAAATGGATTCCTTAGTAGCAGTTCAATGATATTTGAATTAAAAGCTATAACTGAAATAAAAAAACTAAATTTAAACAAGTTCATTAAGCAAAACAGTAGAAAGTAAATAACATGAAGCAAAAACAGTAAATAGTAAATAATGATCTTTATTGATGTTACCTCCGATGTGGAGGTTGGGGAAGTCCGTTGCGCTGGTCCGATGTCCGTGGCTCCGAGCTTCAAGCTGCTTCTTCTCTTTCTCCAATGGTGGAAATGGGCCAAAAGGGGCTCTCACGGTGAAAGTAGCTCGATGGTGAGCTAGGGTTTCAAGAGCAATTTTGGCAGAGGCAGGATACTTGTGATTGTGGATATGAAATAAGGTGTCTCCATCACTTATTTATAATTGGAAACCATGTGGTTTTAGGTTTAGGGTTTGCTAATTAGGGTTTCAGCTTTTTAGGGTTTTTTCCTCTTTTTCCTCATTATTTTATATTTTTCTTCCTTTTTATGGTTTTTTGCTATTTTTGGAGGAAAAAAGGGGTTTATAGCCTTTTTGGAGGCATTTTAAGCCTTTTGGAGGCTTTTTGCATGGTTTTATGGGTTTTTGATGGAAATATGGTGGGAAAATGGAAAAATGAGCCATGTAATGGGGTAGATGAGGTAGTGAACCCTTTTTGGGTGATAACAGATTGCCCCCTGATGTGCGAGGGCAGGAGCTCATCGTATGGCCGATGGACATCATAAGTCATATTTGGTTTTCCTGGGGTGTGGAGAAGAGAAAGAACCAGCTGAAGTCCAGAACACCGATCTCGAACCACCTGCAAGGACTGAAAAGTACATAACCTCAATAATGGATGAGGAATCGTCTGATCATCTGAACGAGGCAGGCATTCCCATGCTCGTATCAGGATATAGCATAGTAATAACAATGAGGTCCAAAATATGGGGATCTTAACATATATATGTCCTCAAATACTGAATGAGGAAGAATCTCAATAGATGGACAAGGCGGGCATTCCCATGCTCGTATCAAGATACATAAAAATCACTTGTGAGGCCCAAAATGAAGGACCTGTAGTAGATAATCACTGTGCATATTATGAGGGTCCGGAAGGGACACAAATCTGGAACATACTGCTGAGCTGACCATGTCTGAGCTAAAAAACTGATACACTGGAATGGTAGCAGTGCTACTGAATGTTGTTTTGAAGGAACTGATGCGCTGCTAGATCAGAGTGACAAGGGTCACACTCGTAATGGTACACTGATATGGAACTGAACTGGGTACTCAAAGAAGCATAGAACTGAATGGCTTCCGAATACAATTTCCAACGCATCCTGGACATCCACGGGAACATATAACTGGGCGTTCCGAAGTGACTCACCAATGTGCTAGAGTCGGGGGAAATCCGGGGTCTTCGACAAATCATGGACTGGATATGAATCCTGCGCGATTCTCAACGATGCGATCAATGTGCTGAAGTCGAAAATGTGAGAAACAACCATTCGGAGAGGCAATAATGATTCCTCCCGAAATGGTCCGTAGGCACGCACCACAGATGGTGATGTGTCCAAGGAGCAGGGACCTCTAGGTCTATCTTCTCGAATAAAGGAGTTGTCGTCGACAGAGGGAGACCGGCAACTGTCAAGGAAATGATGTTTCCTTAATAGGAGCGCGAGGTGAAAAATCGAACTGTGATAGTACTGATGGAAAGATTGATAAACTGGTGGGACTAACTGGGCAAGTAGAGTGGCTGGACTCAAACTTCCTTTGTTCAGAGTATGATGGTGGGGATTATCGAGCCGCATATGAAACTGACTGGGGGTAAAGGGATCATAGCTATATAGGATCTAAGGGTGACTGGGCTGAGGTAGACTGAAACGATGGTAAAATGGTAGGAGACTATAGAGTACTCTGAACAAAGGCGACCTGATTGGGGGTGCTGCTAAGAGGATCGATCATAGCGCCAAGAGGCACAGGGGGACTTCTTCATGGGTTAGGGAACTAGTAGAAGTGTGGATATAAAGTGGTACTGTCATGTGGATTTTCCAAGACCATGACAGTTCATGCTCGTGATTGCTTTCAATTTTAAGGAGTCTGAAAGCAAATAAGAAGACTCTGAAGTAATGGAATGATACTGTCGTGTGGATTTTACGAGCCCACGACAGTACATGCTCGTGGTTGCTTTCAATTTTAAGGAGTCTGAAAGCAAATAAGAAGACTCTGAAGTAATGGAATGATACTGTCGTGTGGATTTTACGAGCCCACGACAGTACATGCTCGTGGTTGCTTTCAATTTTAAGGAGTCTGAAAGCAAATAAGAAGACTCTGGATTGAGGGAATGGTCAGGCAAGGAGGAAGTGTTCGATGAAGGAACATGTATGATGACCAGAACTGAGGTTAGGGGGGGACACTGATGGGCCTCCTTGCGGGGTGGATGAATGGTGTCAAAATAACGAGATATTTGCAGTATGACAGCAGTGGATGGCTCATGTAAAATAATTGGATGACGACCGATGTGGCGCGCAAATCAATGCGGCAAGGTGTAGGGACGCACTGTTGTAATTGTATCAAGTGAGAGCGAGAAATGATCTCAAGCATCATCACGAGGTCAGAAAAATGAATACAGTGATATAAAAAGTGTTAAAAACGGAGAGTGGCCCAAGTGGCACGCAAACCGAGGCAACTATTGGTGTCTAAAAAATGGGCAAAAAATGATGTAGTAAAAAAGATGCAACAAGGTGACCATTGGGATGATCTCGTCGTGCTGATTCCAATGGTGGAAATGGTTCGGAAAACGGACTCCGTATGGGTCCAGAATGGTCAAAACAAGAACAAAGTTGACGGACTATAAATAGTAAGTGGGCCCAACATGACACATCATTTG
The DNA here is from genome assembly GCA_001517045.1 of Pseudotsuga menziesii. Lineage (NCBI taxonomy): Eukaryota > Viridiplantae > Streptophyta > Pinopsida > Pinales > Pinaceae > Pseudotsuga > Pseudotsuga menziesii. The sequence goes on along the minus strand of LPNX010872652.1, from coordinate 174,985 downwards.
TACTATTCGAGGTTGATTTGCGATCGGAGTGAACCGGAGCTGGCGTGTGATTTTTGGACGATCCGACCGGTGGATTCGATATTCGGGAGAGCCAGGTATTCCGTTAAACTTACACCTGTTTTGTTTTTTGGGTTGGGAGGGTTGGTGGGCCCCCAGGGGAGGATGTTGTACGGTCCACAAGGGTGGACCGCGGGTTTAGTGGTCAAAACCGCGGTCTCCGACCGCGAGTTTTGACCAGGACAGCCGCGGTCAGAGACCGCGACTATCGGGCTTGACAGCCGCAGTCTGGACCATGACTGTCGGGCTTGACAGTCGCGGTCTGGACTGTGGCTGTTCTGGGTTATGGGTGGGCAGGTCTGTTATTTGGACATGAGCCTAATGAGACTTCTTTGTGTGATTTGCAGGATGCCACGGCTGATGTGGCGGGAGAGGGAGATTCCAGAGGACCTAGTGACTGCCATCCGAGAGGACCGTTGGGTGCGGTCCATGCTGGGGCTCTTCAGACTGCTAAAGTTCGCTGAGATCCTGATGATATGGTCAGCAGGGTTACTCCTGAACTGCTTGATTGATTTCTGGGAGCCCGAGACACAGGCGTTTTGGGTGCAGGGAGAGAGCGTGGACCTCACCCTGATTGATGTGTATTTCTTGACGGGGTTACCCTGCCTGGGGAGGGTAGCAGATACCCAGCCGCGGGTCTCCGCGGATCTGGATATAGATGACTTGGCAGTGCGGTTCTACAGGGCAGACGCGAGGGTGCATAGGAATGCACTCCGGATTCAGGAGTTATGGGAGCCAGCAGTACGTGCGATGGCGGCCTGTGTGGTATGGATTTTGGGATTCCAGGCACCTGAGAAGGTGTCCGGGGGTCAGATGCAAATCGTAGAGCGAGTACTGGCTGGGACTTACTTTGCGTGGGGCCAGATGTTCCTAACCTGCGTGCAGCAACAGCTGACCGCAGCGAAGGAAGCTGGCAAGGGATTCTGTTTTGGTTCCTTTCTAGTTGCATTCTTCATGGAGAGGGTCCCCACACTGTGGCCGCGGGTGCCGGTCAGAGAGGGAGGCTTGAGGGAGCCTCGAATGATACGGTGGGGAGAGATGATACGTCGTCATGGCGGCGGGGACATTGGGGTGTATTTTACTCGGGAGTTGTATATGCAGTGGCTCCAGCTACCACTAGTGCTGGAGGATTATCCCTACAGAGATATGGATTTCATGGGGGATCCAGATGCGCCACGGCCACCAGGACAGGCATGGGGTCCAGATGGTATGTATGATTTAATTGTATTGTCTAGTTTTTATATATGATATATGGTTGATATATGTGACTGACAACTAGGTGTTTGCAGATGTGGGTCCGAGGCCGCCGCCAGATCATGTGCCCCGTAGAGGGGTTGTGGCCATTCCAGCTTTGCCTGGGCAGGGAGCGGGTCGTCGCCCAGACCCTGAGGGGACACTGCAGGCCTTACGGGTGCTGTTAGATTGGCTAATGGAGGGAGTGACTGACCGGGGGTGGGGAGACTTAGATCCTGCTGTGATCCAGGATTGCTTGGAGGCGCCGCGCGACTTTAGAGCGATTGTGATCCGTGTAGCTCTATTGGCAGACCGGGCATGGGCTCAGGGGCCCGGGCGAGATGAGGACTTGCCGTTGGAGGGGCAGGGGGAGGAGTCCAAGGCTACTGACATGGATAGTGATCCAGGGTATGATTCCCATTAGGGAGAGCAGGGGACTCTCCCCGATTTTTTGTAGCTACGGCTTGTAGTATATGAGGCTTGATGGATGTATATGCATTTTTTGTATAGCTGAGTACAGGGGTACTCAGGACATGTATAGTCTTGTAACATGTATTTTTTGGATATGTATATATTTATGCACGTGGATGCACTTTTTGTTGTGATATTGGCTTGGTTGTACGCACAAGGATGTGCTTGATGATGTTTGATGTGTTTGTATTGCACATGGATGCAAGTAGTCTAGGGTTTTGGGCACGTGGATGCCCTATGGATCTTTATGGTTTATGTGTATGGATGCAAATGTTGATGTAATGCAGTCTTTTTAGTTTTATATATATATATATATATGTGGATGAGATGCATGATGGAGGTGTTATATGGTATGATTGATATGCCAATCGAGGATATTATTGGCCATTTGATCTGCAACACTATTTTGAGCTCTTGGGACATGTGTGAATGTAATGGATTCAAACTGTCGGCTAAGTTGTTTTATACGCAGGAATTTTCTAAAGAGGCAAGGGTCGCATACTTGGTAGCAGTTGTTGAGCTGGGAGACAAGTAGCTGGGAGTCTAAGAACACCTGAAGGTGACGTATGCCCCTCTGGAGGGCAGCAGTCAGGAGACCGGTCACATCATCATACTCTGCCTGGTTATTGGTAGCAGTGCCTATACATGTTCCATCAAGATGAATCAGTTCGTGGGAAGGGGAATACAAGACCCATGCTGCAAAAGCCAAGTTGGGAGACCAGCGGCTTGCCCCATCAGTGTAGCCAATGTAACGAGGTGGAAGATGGTCCATCTGTGGGCATGCAAAGACGATGAATGTGAGATTATGGTAAAAAAAGGGTAAAAAACAAAAAAGGAGAGCGAACTGTACGATGCGGACCAATGAGGTCGCGGTTTCAATTATGGGTAAAAACGTTTAAGGTACAACCCATTACAGGGGTTGCGTAAAGGTTGGCCTTCAGAGTTAGCTAACACGTATGCCCCCTTGCCGAGGCAAGTCTGCACAATGTAAGGGCCTTGCCACATGGATTCGAACTTTCCTTTACCTTTTTTGTCATTGGCTTGGTCATAGGCGAGGACGAGGTCCCCCTCGTGGAAATTTCGGGGGTGAACATGTTTGTCATAACTGTCTTGGGAGCGGATTTTGGCAGCCTCGATGTTCTGGAGGGTGGCACGACGATCTTCATCAGCTTGTTCGAGGGATAATAGACGGTGCTCAAGGGGGGAGGTATCGGGTAGAATCTCGACGGCGATGTGTAAGGTAGGTATCTGACACTCGATGGGGAGGACAGACTCTACACGGTGAACTAAATGAAACGGGGTAAAACCGGTGGCGGTTTTGGTGGAGGTATGGTAAGCCCATAAGGAAGGGAATAGCATATGGTGCCAATTGGACTTATGTCGATCAACAGTACATTGGAGTATGGTTTTGAGGATTTTGTTAACAGCTTCGACTTGACCATTCCCTTGAGGGTAGTAAGCCGAGGAAAACTGGTGTTGAAATTTGAGGAAGGTGGATAATTCGCGCCAAATGGAATCTTCAAAGTGTGTTCCATGGTCTGAGACTAACTATTTAGGGACCCCGAATCGAGTGATGACATTGTTGAAAAAGAAACGGGCAGCAGTCTCAGCGGTGCAGTTGAAGGTGGGCATGGCTTCTGCCCATTTGGTGAAGTAATCGACGGCGACAACAATGTACTTATGGCCATTTGCAGATGTGGGTCTACACTCCATGAAGTCGATGGCCCACTTACAAAAGGGACCAACGGTGACGACTGGGTGTAACGGGGCAGGTGGTGTCCTGGCCTTGGGGGCAAAAAGTTGGCAGTTATGGTAATGCTTGACCGCAGTGATGCAGTCAGTGAAAAGTGTAGGCCAGAAGTATCCTGCGCGGACAACCTTTTGGGCAGTGGCCATCCCTGAGAAATGGCCACCGCAGGCACCGCTATGACAATCATTAAGGACCTGTTCAACTTCCTCGTGTGTAAGGAAATGATGAAGAATCGTGTCGATTCCTCGCCGGTAAAGGACATCTCCGATGAGGAGGTAGCGAGAGGCTTGATGACAGATACAACGACGTCCATTACGAGTGATGGTGGGTCGGAACTTTTGCGTGCACAGGTATAACAAGATATCACCGTACCATGGGTCTTCACACGAGATGGTGAACAAGTGATTATCGGGTAACTCCTCGGAGATAGGTGGGGCCGGGATGAAGGAGGGGAGATCAGTGATGAGCTGGGAAAGCGCAAGGGCTTTAGTGCTCTTAGGTGTTCGGAATGTGAGGTCATATTCCTGGAGGATAATGACCCATTTAGCCACACGACCTTGCAGGAGACGCTGGTTTAAGAGATATACCATGGGGTTAGAATCGGCGACAACTGTGGTATGACTAAGTAAAATGTAGTGTCTCAATTTTTGCACGGAAAATACCACGGCTAAGGCTAGTCTCTCCTCATATGGGTAACGTAGGGGTGGGCCAGACAAGGTCTGGCTGACGTAGTAAATGACATGCTCTTGGCATGAGGTGTCTTCTTGAATCAAGACTCCGGACACGGCATGTTCAGATGCCGAGACGTAGAGGATGAAATATTTAGAGAAATCTGGAGGGGAGATCAAGGGGGCTTGTGTGAGAGCTTTCTTGAGGTCTTCGAATGCAGGTTCTGCTTGCGCATCCCAGACAAAGGGTATGTGGGTACGGAGTAGGCGCAAGAAACCGTGGACGGTTGTGGCGTAATCAGGAACGAAGCGTCGAAGAAAATTGGATCGCCCTTGCAGAATTTGGAGTTGTCGAAGCGTTTGAGGAGAAGGAAGGTCTAAGATGGCTTGGACTTTCAGGGGATCAACAGTAATTCCTTTCTGGGAAATGATGAAACCTGATAATCGGCCTGTCGAAACGCAAAAGACACACTTGTGTGGGTTCAAACGGATATGATATTTGCGACAACGTAGAAAAACTTGCCGAAGGTCATTAAGGTGGTCTGATCGTTTTCGGGAACGAGCTGTGAGGTCATCAAGGTAGACGAGCAGGATATGGACGAAATCATGAAAACAATAGGTCATGGCCCGCTGGAATGTGGCACCAGCATTTTTTAGGCCGAAAGGCATGATGCGATAGGCAAAGGTGCCCCATGGGGTAGTAAAAGCTGTTTTGTACTGGTCTTCCTTGGGGATTTGGATTTGATTGTATTCGGAAAAACTGTCCATGAACGAGAGGACTTCATGCCCCGCACACGCATCAATGAGCTGGTCAATGAATGGTGTGGGGAAATTGTCTTTGGGAGAGGCACGGTTTAAGTCTTGGAAGTCAGTGCAGACTCGAATGGTGCCTTGTCTCTTGTTGATAGGAACGGGGTTTGAAACCCAGGTGGTATAGGCAATAGGATAAATGAATTCTACCGTGCGAAGCTTCTCAATCTCTGCTTTGACAGCTGGGAGTTTTGAGGGATGAATAGGACGCTGTTTCTGACGAACGGGGGGTACGTCAGGCCATGTGTCAATGTGGTGCTCTATAATGGCAGGGTCAAGACCAGGCATTTCGGTATAGGACCAGGAAAAGACATCACAGAATTCTTTGAAGAGTGTTTTGTATTCCTCTATCTCCTGCTCAGTGCAAGATGCTCCTAAAGCGATGAGTTCGGGGGTGCCTCCGGGGGCAGCGATATCAATTTTGATGACAGGTGAGATGTTGGCCATGTTACCCTCTTCGAAGGTGTCAGGAGAAGGAATCGGGTCCTTGAACCAGTCAACCTTGGGGGGAAGGAAGTCTTTGGACTCGACTGTAAATTGGGTAGCAGTGTTAGAGGAAGATTCATCTGGGAGAAAGTAGGAACGATGGTGCATGTCATCCCAAGGATAGTCCGGGGCAGTGAGAGCTTCGAGAATTTCCTCATCCATACGGAATGTTTGGGTCATCAAATCGATTGACGGGGGTGTAGTGACGGAAGAGAACATATATATGGTATTAATCTCTTCGGAAGAGGGAGAGTTTGGGGGGTGGATCTCCACAATGGTGGGTGATGGATTTGCAAGATCTAAATGGTTCATCTCAAAAAGAACAGGATTGACCTTTCTGGAAGGGGGAGAGACTGGGAAGTGGATTTCCTCAATGGTGAGGCAGGCCATCTCGAGATCCAGATTGTTTATCTCAAAGAGAGTGGTATTAACCTCTTCGGAAGGGGAAGAGACCGGGGAATGAATTTCCTCAATAATGAGAGGTGCCATCTCAAGTTACGGATTGTTCATATCAAAGAGAGCTAGCCTGTACTTGGGGAGATTGGGACAGTGATGGGAGTAATGCCCGTAAACCTCGCATAAGGCACAAGAGTGGTTAGTGCGTAGGGATTTGTCGTGAGGCGTAGGGGTTGGATCTAGATGGACAACCGGGATGGTGGGGTCGTCGTCGAGCATTTGCATGTACTTCTTTAATGCTGGTAACTGAGGACATAGGTGAGTCACATGGCCCAACTCATCGCATAGCGCGCATTTGGGAGGAGCACGAAACATAGGGGGGTTTTTGACTATCTTAGCAGGTGGGACAGCGGTGTAAGGTTGGGGGCCTCTACCCCCAGTGGGTTTGGTAAGAGGAGGGGGAGGTTTTGCGAAGGGTGATGGGGTAGCAACACTAGGAGGTGGTTGATTAGTAGTGATGATGGGTTGCACCGGTTGCAGGATGACATCTGGTGTCAGGGGACGAACGGGAGGCGAAAGATACCAAACGGGTAATCCCAAGGTTAAACCGGAGAGGTTCAAGGTAGCCATGACCGGGGCGCTAGCCACTCCTGAGGGAGGGAAGAGGAAAGGAATAGTATGAATGGGCGTAGCACTAATGTGACTAGGTACCAAAGGGGGTTTAGGAAATATAGGTGTTTGATTAGTAAGAGTCCGCATGATGTGGGACAGGGTGCATAGGTCGGACACTTCAGTGGTAGGAGACGGGGGTGGAATAGATGGGAAGGTTGAGATCATTGGTGCATCTGAGTAAACGCCGAGACCTACTGAAGACACGAATGAGGTGGTGGCATCCGAAATAGGTAGTTCAACCATGGGGAGCACGAGCCCTATAGAAGAAACGACTGTGTTGGTGGCACCTGAGATAGGTTGTTCTACCATGGGGAGAACATTTTCGGGCGCCGCAGGGGCATTGGGATTGTGGTAAGTAAGTTGGTCAACCGTGACCACACGTCCCTCATGGGGGAACATCATGATACGAAAAACGGTAGAAGCGACTGCCCACATGGCATACATGTAGCTGTGGCCAAGTAACAGGTTATAATCGAGCTGGGCATTGATAACCTCGATGTTGATTAGGACGGTTTTGCCAGCCAGCTGGACGGGGACATTGGTCAATAGGCCTTGTGGTTGAGCTGAACGGCCATCATAGGCTCGCAACGCAGTAGAGGACTGCTGGAGAGGGGGGGATCCCATTTTCTACCAGATGGAGATGGGCATGACACATGTAGAGGCACCTTCATCAATAATGCATTGATGGACGACAAAATTCCAAATGGAGACAGAAACCTGGAATGATAAATTGGAAGGCAGGCGGGGTTCGGATTGGTCCAAATCAAATGCCATTAACTGTGAATCATTTGGATCAATAGCTCCAATGGCTGAGAGTAAAGTCTTACGTTGCAAAGGGCAGTTTTTCAAGACTTCTAACGCAGACATGGCTACGGGGGATTGGGCTAAATCATCGACAATGTTGTAGTTAGACACAGCCCGCGCATTGGGGTTGTTGTTGATACGGCGAAGTGGGAAATGGGCTATTTTGGGAGCTCCATCTAGTGGAGGTGGAGGTATACGTAACACTTGATCAGTGGGATGAGCGTTAGCGGGGTTATTAGCAGGAGGGGTTTCCGGGGTGGAGCCATATTGGTTCTGCCGAGTGTGGAGGTTGACCTCATCGGAGGACATCATCAATAGATGGTGGGTACCTGAGTCAAATATGGGTGGATCAGGAGCCGTGTAAGTGATTTGTTGGATGGGCGCATTAGGTGGAGGTGGAGCCAATGGTTCAGTGTGCACTAGGCCTTGGTTTGGTAAGGGGTTTTGTAGCACCGAAGGTGGCTGCTGAGGTTGTGGGGGATTGGGTGGTGCTTGAGGAGCCGCTTGTCCTTGGCGTAGTCTATCAGCAGCCAAAAGTTGTTGAACTTGCTCCATAAGTGGAAAAAAATGTGTGTAGTGGCCATAGACCCCGCAAATAGAACAAGGATAGTTGGTTCGCAAATTAGGGTTTTTAGCCTGTTTGGGCGGGGGATCAGGGTTTTGGTTGGTAGGGGCCGCGTTATGGTTAGCCGGGGGATTAGGGTGTTGACTAGCTTGCTCGGTCTGTTGGTTGTTCCCACGGTTGCGGCCTCTGCCGCAGTTTTGTTGGCCCTGGTTGCATTGGTTGTTTTGGTTTAGCGGCGGTTTTTCTTGGGCGTAAACCTGCCCTTGGGTAGTAGGTGGATTCTGAGTTTGCGCAGGTGCAGGAGCGGGCTGCGGTGGATAATATGGAGGTGGAGACTGCACTGGTGTAGCTACTTGAGGGGGTTGTTGATAGTGCTGTGGAGCGGATTGTGGGTTTGCCGCAGGGGCTAGCTGTGGCTGATAATAATGAGGTTGGGCTTGTGGTGGCGCAAGAGCTGGTGCAGCCTGCTGATGATAGTAGGGCTGAGGTGCGATCGGGGGGGCGTAAGCGGGAGTCATATGGCTGAAACACTGAGGTGGACAGGAGGGTCCATGGGAATGGTGTTGATGTGGCATTTGAGCATACGAGTTGGTTGCTCCGGACTGTGACGTAGCCCGCGAAGGTTCAGGACCAGGGGGAGGATGGGCTATGCAAAATGGCTAAGGCTGTGAAGAGAGACGGCCAATGATGCCGTCGGCAGCATGGGATGCCCCCGGTGCATCGTGCTAGGAGGGATCGTCGCGAGGGGTGTCAGGTATGATGGTATAAAGATAACCTGACTGGGCGTAAATGAGATCGAACTGCTGGGATTTAAGGATAGCCTCTTCCTCCGACTGGGGTCTTTCGGCTGCCACATCCTTAGCAATGAGTGGAAGGAGGGATTTGAGGAACCAATCTAGGAAGATCCGGTCATCTAAGTTGATTTTGCATAGGCTACGGCGTCGCCGCCATTCGTGAATGTGGTCTGTGATATGGGTAGCCGTGTTCTGCCGGCAAGATAGGAGGATCTCCACGCCCGCGTCATAGCGGACAAGTAACTGGAAGAACTGTAGGAAGGTCGAGGCCAGGGACGTAAAGGTGGCATGGGTTCCATGGGGCAGCTCGATATACCATTTGGCAGCAGAGCCAGTGAAAGTGCGCTGTAATAAATGGAGGTGAATGGAGTCGTCTACTATGGAATTTGAGGAACACCATAGATGGAAGGACATGATATGGTTCTGTGGGTCCTCACCTGCCTTACCCTCGAACTTAGGGATGTCAGAGGGGAGCTTGGTAAGCATGGGGGGCCACACAGGGTTGTGTCGGATGGGGTCGTTGGTTAATCTGGCTAGGTCAGGTAGGTTGAGGCTAGCCATGTATGGCAAACTGGACGGAGGGTGTGACACGGAGGTGGGTTGGATCAAGTTGGGGCCCATGCCCCCAAGTGGAGGGGTGATGTGAGGGATGTTGCCCCCAAATGGGGGAACTAAGGTGGTGGAGGTTGGACCTACCCCACCAATGGTGGTATGAGTCACTAATGGAGTGGGGATAGGTATTCCCACTGCGGGAATCGGTATTGTGAGGGGAATAGTAGAGGGGCCTCCCGTAGAGGGCATACCCATGATAGGTGTGATAACTGGTGTAGTGGTGGATGTGCCACCAATGGTCCCTCCCATGAAGGGAGTGGGATTCATTCCAGCCATGGGGCTAGTAGGGGCGGTGTAAAGGGTGTTCTCGGATTCAGGCTCTGAGTCTAAGGTAAAATAAGGGGCGTCAGAATCTGGTGACAGAGTCCTATGCCGCTGACGAGTGGATTCAAGTGACAAGGCTCAAGATCTATGATGAGTGGTATCAAGTGATCTGTGCTGTGGGGGTTCGCCTCTGAGGCGCCGAGAATGTCTCGGGGAAGCAATGGTGATAAATGATGTCAAATCTCTGTGAGTTGAGGTAACTACAAAAAGGCTCAAAAAACCCTAATGCAACCGAGTGTGTAGAAGGAGAGCTCAAAAAATAGGGCACTCGGGCCAACAATCAACTCAAAACGCCCACTGTAACAACTGTGCTACAAATAGGTGGAGTTTCAACAAAACTGGTCAGAATACCAACAAGCAATAGGTTTGCTAAAAATAGAAAACGGTGGACTCACTAGACCAAAAGGAGGTAAGGGAGCATGCAAACACCTAACTAGTAGTATTATGACTCAACTAGACATATCCTCTGCAAGGTGATGAAATCCAAGTCAGACAATATGGATAGGAAAGCCAAGTGGCTAAAGTATCCCCCTACCGGGAGGGACACCAGGTAGTCAAATCCTAGAAAAATGGCAACTAAGATACCCCGTTCATGACACATCAAGAAAGGTAAATCTGTCGCTTGGTTCTTTAACCGCAATATTCCCTATACAGGAATATTCCGAGAACTGCTAAAGGTAGCCCTTCAGTTACTGAATGGAGTTCGGTATTCCACTCAGACCTCCGGAACCAATCTCATGACTTCAACCCTCCTAAGGGAGAGGCCTTCTGATAATCTGGTTGTGACCGTGTCAAAAAATACTAGGGGATTTTGGTTCCCTCAAGGACAACAACTATGTCTCAAGTGTAAATAGCCAAGGGGCGTTATTGGAAGCCTATCCCTTTGATCCTACCTAACTACAAAAATTCTTTTGTGTTCCCCAAGTGGGGTTAGAATGTTGGTTGAGTTAAGTAGTTTTTTAAGTCTCACTTGATTTAGGTGACAGATTGTGTGCTGGTGAGGTTATGAACCCAAAAGAGAAGTGCCAGGGAAACTTCCGAAATAACAATATAATTGAATGAAACAATTTATACCATGAAAAATTTATCTGAATAAACAATGCTGAAATAATGCTGAATACACAATGCTAAAATTTTGTAAACAATTCTGTAAACATGGGACGGAAAGGCTGTAGGGCTGCAGGTGGGACAGATGGCTTTGCTAGTGCAGGAAATATGGTAGCAAAGTGACTGGGTTTCGGTGCGGCAATGAGTGCAAAAATCAAATCACGGATCGCGGGTATGGGGCAAAATCGCGCGGTCGGACCGCGGGTTTGAAGGCAAAAGTCTCGCGCAGATTGCAGGTTTTTGGCTAACAGCGGCGGTCGGACCACGGGTTTGAAGGCAACAGTCGCGGTCGGGACGCAGGTTTCTAGCTAACAGCGGTGGTCGGACCGCGGGTTTGAAGGCAACAGTCGTGGTCGGGACGCAGGTTTCTAGATAACAGCAGCGGTCGGACCATGGGTTTGACGTAAAAAGGTGCGGTCGGGTCGCGTGTAAGGGCTAAAAAGGAGCGGGCGGACCGCGGGTTTGAAGAAAACAGGTGCGGTCGGGTCGCGGATTTCTGGACAGAAGGCGTGGTCGGACAGCAGCAAACTCTAAAAAACTGCAGTTTACGGCGACCGAAAACGACAGCCGAAAGGACAAAACAAAAAAGAAAATAAAGAAAACAGCCAGTGGAGTCACCAAAACTGTTGCTATGGTTTTAGCCCTAGCTTGTACGAATGAGTACCTACTAAGGACAATGGATTCCTTAGTAGCAGTTCAATGATATTTGAATTAAAAGCTATAACTGAAATAAAAAAACTAAATTTAAACAAGTTCATTAAGCAAAACAGTAGAAAGTAAATAACATGAAGCAAAAACAGTAAATAGTAAATAATGATCTTTATTGATGTTACCTCCGATGTGGAGGTCGGTGAAGTCCGTTGCGCTGGTCCGATGTCCGTGGCTCCGAGCTTCAAGCTGCTTCTTCTCTTTCTCCAATGGTGGAAATGGGCCAAAAGGGGCTCTCACGGTGAAAGTAGCTCGATGGTGAGCTAGGGTTTCAAGAGCAATTTTGGCAGAGGCAGGATACTTGTGATTGTGGATATGAAATAAGGTGTCTCCATCACTTATTTATAATTGGAAACCATGCGGTTTTAGGTTTAGGGTTTTCTGATTAGGGTTTCAGCTTTTTAGGGTTTGCTGATTAGGGTTTCAGCTTTTTAGGTTTTTTTCCTCTTTTTCCTCATTATTTTATATTTTTCTTCCTTTTTAGGGTTTTTTGCTATTTTTGGAGGAAAAAAGGGGCTTATGGCCTTTTTGGAGGCATTTTAAGCCTTTTGGAGGCTTTTTGCATGGTTTTATGGTTTTTGATGGAAATATGGTGGGAAAATGGTCAAATGAGCCATGTAATGGGGTAGATGAGGTAGTGAACCCTTTTTGGGTGATAACAATATATATTTTGATATATCACTTTCTCATTATGTTTTTGGGCAATTATACTATGTTATGATTGTATTCATTATTCGAGATTATACTCTATTAACTCAATATTACTGTTTGAATGAGTATATTACTATATTTGATTTATCAATGTTGTTATTGAAAATTGGAATTTTAGTAATATAAACATTTCATGTTTTATTTTGATTTCATTTGTATTTTTAGAATGTTTTCATAATAAATATGATATTTTATTCAAATGTTTGATATTGATTATTAATTATTAATTGATAGAACATTTTCAGAGAAATTTAAAGTAGTTGTCTATTTTAGTTTTCTGTTATTGTGAATATATAGCAGAGTGGTTTAATGTTAATGATTTTAAACATTTTCATTTAAAATCATAATTATTTATCTCTCTGTTTATTTGAAACATTAATTAATAATTAATCTAGTATTTAAGTTGCTCTCAGCTGAGATAGGATAACTAGTTGATTTGAATTTTAGTGTATTTTATTTTAAATTTAACAGTTGTTAAATAGGATTAGATTAATTCTGTAAAACTTATAATTGTCTTTGAATTAGAATATTTGAAGCAAAATCCTCAAAAAATTGAAGACTTAAATTAAGAAAGTATTTTAGGATAATTTAGGTCTTAGAAAATTAATTCTAGGGTTTATTTAGATAGTAATAAGATTAGGATAAATTTTTACTGAATTTTAAATTGTCCTTGAGAGAAAAATTTAGTTGGGAGAAAGACCACAACCTGTGAGGTTTTTCGAATATTAAACACATCGGGAGCTACTCTAAGCAACTTGTGTGGGAGTAATCTCCTTAGTTGGCCAGCTCAAAAAATTAGGCCAACAAATGGTGCTAGAAGGAGGGCTTGATAATGATTAATGGCAGGTAGAACTAATGATAAAACTTCAACCAGTCAACAACCTCCATTACAATATCAAGTTAGTAGATCATCGTTCATAGAAACTGTTATGAGCATTCTTGAGCGTGACCATCTCACATCCCCATTTACTCTGGAACAGAGTACTCAATATTTAGAAGAATCACATCATATTCTTACTAGAGCATATGCTAATAAACTTGGTATAACCCCAATCGATTATGGTTTACCGAGACAACAAAGACATAATACTCAATTAAATATAGTAACTCAAGATTCAGTAGAACCTGATAACACCAAGTTATTAAGCTAGAAGTCATCAGAGAGAAATTACTCGAACAAATACTGCCAGAAGATTGACTTCTGCAGGCGGTTTTGATCAACCACCCTCTCCTCCAGAATCACCACTTGATAGTCGAAGGTCATCTAATTCAGGGAGTTCTTCAGAATCTGAAGCAAGTCCTATGGCTGGAAACATACCTGTGGGAAAAGGAAGTAATCCTCCACCTAATACTCTACCTAACCCACAACTTCCTTGGTTGAGAACAGCTACTGTATCTATGCCTGGTGTACAACATCCTCTGCCCAAACATTCAGATAAACTTCTTCTGAAGTTTAATCCAGATAATAAAGAGCCTGCAGAGGTGTATGTAGATAAATTCATGTTAGTTGTTCAAACCATGAATGTTCAACATGAAGATGTGGTTTGTCGGTTGTTCCCTTTAACTTTTGAGGGAAAAGCATCTACTTGGTACTTTTCGTTAATCCAAGGATCAATTACAATTTGGGATGAATTCAATAAAGCTTTCTTAGATAAATTTGGGGAGGATAAAACACCTGCTATTTTAGCTCTTGAGTTATCTCAGAAATAATTAAATATTTTAATTAGAGGTTTTTTACATTAAAAAATAGAATTCTTGTTGCTTCTCAACCACCAAAGGTTATAATTATAGAGAACTATACTTCAGCTTTAGCAAAATATCCTGGGATGTTTGTTAAGAGAACTCGTAAAACAACTCTGGTAGAAACTTTTGAGGAAGCCATTAAAGTTGAGAAGGATTCTATGTCTTATGAACCAGATAGAAGTGGGAAAACTGATACTTTCCCTCATAGGAAGATCAAAAGACCTCATTTAGAAAAAGATAAGGAATTTGATGTAGAACAGCTGCAGAATGCTATTCGGGCATTAACTAATGAAGTTGTAGGATTAAAAAAAACTAATTCTGAAGCTTCATCCTCCAGAGGATATTTCAGGAATCAGTTTAGACATAATCCTAATACAAATAATAAAACAAGTACACTGCCTAATATAGTAGTAAATGAAGAGATTTTTAATACTATTTGTGCTATCTTATCCTTATCCAAAACTCCCTCAAATCAAGAAACTGCTGAAAATAAAGAAGAAGAGGAATTTGAAAAATGAAGAAGAATTGGAGGAACCTCAACAAGTTAATGGTCATTTTTGGGATAGTATTGTAAAATATTATGAAGGTAAAAGTCCTCCTTCAGGACAACATGCCTATAATACTCGTAGTAGAACATTCACAAATACTCTTGGATCTTCATCAAGTTCTACCCTGAATAATGAGAACAATAATTCACAACCCAATAAACAGACTCAATCTGGAAAATAGACTCAATCTGCAAGGATTTCTCAACCAATTCAAAATGCTCCAAAGTTAGATTTACAATATGACATAATTGAATATTTAAAGAAGACACGTGCAAACATTAGTATGTATGATCTTCTTCAAATTTACTCAATGCCAAATATTCCTATTATAAATCCTACCATGATTTCAATAATTTCTAATGCTAAACAAAGTGTAGCTGCTAACAATTCTAATAATGATTTTACATCAAATTATAAAGGAAAATCTGCAGCTGAAAAGTCCTCACTAATAGGAAAAAATTCAAAATCAACAACTCCTCCATTCCTACTTACCTTCAAGACTTTTAATAGGAATGTGTTAATGCTTGGAAAATCGCAGGCAACAACAACAAGGGATTCTCCCCAGTCAACATTCCCAACTAGCCCATGTCTGTTTGGTACGGGGAATCCGTCCAGTTTGCGGTCCAGCTACCGTAGGTCAAATAACAAAAATAAAGGGTTTTATAGGTTGCGGCCCGGTCCACTGTGTATATTTTGTGTTTTTAACTGTAAGTATGATATGCAAGTTCCTATATAACATGCAGATTGATAAAGAATACGAGGAACAGTCACAATGTGATGCACAGGTTCTTACCTCTCATCTTAAACTCTCTCACATCTAAATCACACACAATAGAAAAACAAAACAAACTAAGCTGTCCCTAGGGAGCGATATTATCATTTAATGAGTAATGTATAATTGTTCATGTATTAAGATAAATCACAGGTAGCTGTTCTTTGAATCAAAACACATAAACATAAATAAAGATATGCACAACAAGATAGCTCATTGTTTGTTAAAACATTCATTACTCACAGTGGAAATTGTCATAAAATAAACCAGAGAAAATTCGTACAAGAACATAGGTTCAGAAAGTTAGAACGATCTCACAGTTAATGAATCACAACTGAAAATGAAATAGTTCCCCTTCAACATCATTCATTGCACAACATCTAAACATTCCAACCAAAACTTTCTCCAACAGGAAAAATTGTAATGATATTATTGCAAAACGAAATAGTTCCTCTTACAACAAGTTTTTCACAAGTCTCACTGGGAAAAAGACTTCCCATTCTTCCCTCTAACTTTCCTATATTTGTACAAAAATGAGCCAAAACTTTTGAGTTCCCCCCCCAAACATTTTAATCTCATAGTTTTGTCATTTTGTGAATGCTCATGATTCAAAACGTTACATTTCAAATAAACACTTTTATGAAAACGGGACTAGCTTGGTAACTGACGAACTGCCCAAGCCTGAGCCTCTGCTCTTAATGATTATGCTCTATAATTCTTGGTCCTTTTGAGATCTTATTGGTCTTATCCTTTTGCTCCTTTCTTTTCCTCGAGCAACATCTTTGTTTCTTTATGCTTTAACTTTCTTCTTTCAAGATCGCTCCTCTTTTGCTTATATATTATTTTGTAGCAATCTTCCTATCCTGAACATATCATATCATTAGTGTTTAACAAGGTAACACAAACTAGATCAATGCATGTGTTCAGTAATATGAACTATAAACAATATTAATGCATAAAAAAATAAAAAAATAAAAAATGTCAAACCAAAAGAGATCCCGCAAGTTTGTGCTTAAAACCATGTTTCAAAACTTAAACACGTGCCTGATAGAATGGATTTTTCTCCCAATCTAGGCCACATCTGTGAAGTAACCATCACTCTTCGAAACACCCAACCCCAAACCACGTTCTTCAACTCAGACAACTTTAACATCGACCTGCGCCCACGAGAAACCTCCGCCAATACATATAACAATGTAAAACACATCCGAATAGGTAGGAAAAATCCCAATGCCAGCACTAAGCATTAGATAGATAAACTCTTCATCAGAAAAAAGAAAAACAAGGAAAGGGTGATTAGCCCACTATGGAGCTGCAATGGCGGGCGACACACCTACTAAGGGTTTGCAATAAAAGAAAACAATCGATGAAAAATTAAGCATCGATGAATGGGAAACCTATCATGCAGAGGTTAGTATACTACAGAGCCGCAATGGCAGAGCGTAAAAAAATAAGGCATCCATAAAACAAACCAACGGCAACCGGAAAAGGTCAAAAATCCCGTCATGGGGCTCACATTTTGTCACCAAAAATAGCAGCAATACAAAGCACTAGAGCTCCGATGATTTTCACCCAAAAAAACACCCACAAAAAAAGAGCTCATCGGTGGAAGATAGAGTTTTAGGTCGGGTCATCATTTCACTGAACCTCCGCAATGGTGGTTGCGCAATTGACTACGGTCCTGATTCATAACTTCAACAAAATTTCGACAGAGAGATAAGAAAACGCTGTAAGTCATAAAAGGTAGCATCAGCATAAACATATTCATTTAACAATCATCCTCAACAATAAAAAATTGCAGTAAAATCAAGCAATCCCAGCAAATCTAAGCAAGACAAAATTTTAAAAGGAGGGTCCCAATTTTTTAGAAATTTGGGAAATGGTTGAAGCTGCAACAATTGGCGGCTACCTAGTAAACCCAGATCTCTAAATCAATCCTTCTTTAAGTAACAGACTGTTTAAGAATAAAACCAAAATGTTGAATTCTTCTAGATGTCTAGATTTCCCCAATGGTGAATATACGTACTTTTACAGATTGCTGATAGTCCAATCTTAGGAAAATGGAGACCCAAAATCTCAAAGTCAAGATAACTCTTTTGAGGCCAAGTGGATGAGTTTCATTTTACCTCTTTATTTTGGGTAGCTTCTAGCTTGGACACCATAGGATTGTAACATATGGTAAAGAGAAATATTCATTTGTTCCTCATTCCCATGCCATTTTGCACCTTTGTGCCTTTTGAGTCCTCATTATTCCTTTCGTCCTGAATTTTTTATTCAGGCTCCTCTATCCGTAGTGTCCTTTTATGTGAGAGATGTATTTTAACTTTCAACTCATGGACGGAGAAGAACTTTTGGCAAATTTTGTACTTATATGATTCGGTACTTTGCTTTGATAGATATTTCTTTTGAATAATTTTGACTCTTATCATCCTTTTGGCTTTCAAATTTTTTGGCACGGGATCATTTATATATAATATACTATTCACCTTGCTTTCTTTCCGTGGGTCTTTTGTTGTCACCCCCTAGGACATTTTTTAGATGTGAAATGGATGGAGTCTCAAAATAGTATTCCAGACCTTTTGATCCTGAGTTATTTTCAGGGATTAACCAGGACTTCAATGTGTTCATAGCCATCTAGGAAAACTACTTACTAGAAGAAATTCTATCAGCTCAAACATAAGTACACAGTCTCATACCTGAATATTTCAGTTAATTCAGAACCCTGATGCTTTCCATGCAACCAAAAGTTTTCCTCTTTTATTTAAACCAAAACAAAATGTACATTAAACAAAACATGACATAAAACAAACAAACTACCAAATCCATTTATTTATGTACAAAACAAGAAACCATAAATCAAGAAAAATAAGGTTTGAGAACTAAAACATTAACTGGTAAGTTCTCCTCCCATCCCTACAGATCTTGCAATTTATAGGTTGAGGGGCCAATATTTGCTGCAATCTGAAAAGGGCCTACCAATAATTGTTGAAACTTCATGTGCTTTCCCTTTTCATCATGCGGGTGGTCCCACTTAAGAACCAAGTCTCCCACTTAAAATTCCTTTGTTCCATCTTTGTGCTTATCAAACCACCTTTTCACTACTTCCTGTTGTTTCCCAAAACATTCTTTGGCCCTGGATCTAGACTCTTCTGCCTTCAAAAGATTATAGATTCTAAGTTGTAGGATTTCATTCTCTGTCCCTCTAGACTCTTGGGATATTATGGAATATGGTAGCATAATGTTCAGAGGAAGTATAGCCTCCTTTCCATAAACAAGAGTATATGGTGACACACCTAGGGAATTCTTGGGTGTGACCCTATCATCCCAAATAGCATTCGGTAACGATGAATGCCAACTTCTCTGGTTTTCTATGACCATATTTTTCAAAATCCTAATCAAATTCTTATTCGTAGATTTTGCCAAAGCATTTCCTTATGGGTAGTAGTTGGCAGAATAATGCAACATAATTCCCTTTTCATGAGGAAATGCAGTTAATTTAATGGAAGAAAAGTTATAAAAAACCAGGGAAATTGGAACCCCAAACCTGGTCATGATATGATCCTGCAAGAAATCCATGACAACATCTTCATTTACTTTTCATAGCGGAATGTCCTTGACCCATCTAGTGAAATAGTCAGTTGCTGTTAAAATATATTTGTGCTGCAAGGAAGAATTTGGTTTTATTTTTCCAATGACGTCAATTCCCCATTGCTCAAATGGCTTCGTTATCATAACTGGCTTCAGTGGTCGTGCTGCTTTGGCTTGTCTTCCCCCACACCTTTGGCAGATATTACACTTTCTCACATGGGCATGAGCGGCCTTAAACAGTGTGGGACAATAGTACCCAGTCCTGAGAATTTTGTGGGTTGTCGTATCTCCAAAGAAATGGCCTCTAGCAGGCCCATCATGTAACTCAGTTATAACCTTTTTTGCATCTTCCTTTTCTAAACATCTGAGAAGGACTCCATCATAATTATTCCTAAATAAAATTCCATTAACAATATGATAAGCAACTGATTTCAGGCACAACGCTCTTCGCTGCTTGGAATTCCAATGTTCTAGAAACACACCTTCCTAAAGGTAATGAACAAGATCTCAATACCAGGAATCTGGAGCTGTGAAAAGAGGACATGCATCCATCATCTGTAACTCCGCTTTGTTTTCCCAATTGTTTTCTTCATTGGTATTACCTTCAGCCATTAGTTTGCATAGTCCTTGCCCTTTAACTATGGAGGCTGGTTTGAATTTGAGTTCATACTCTTGTAAAGATGTTACCCAATTGCCTCTTCTTTCTCCTAACTCCTTTTGTATGAAAAGACACCTCACAGCTAGCTATGGAATAATTACCTTCATCTAATTCTTAAGTATGTATGGCTTGAATTGTTTTAATACTTTAAAGACTGCATAAGCTTGTTTATCTATAGCTGGGTAATTAAATTCATCCCCCTGTAGACCAGTGCTCATAAATGATATGGGGAACTCATCTCCCCCATCTTCCTTCTGAGTAAGCACCGCTGCTAACGAATCACCAGATCTGAAAGTGTACAAAATAAAATCCTTCTCAAAATTCGGACTTTTGAGAGAGGGTGAATGAGTAGTAGATGTCTTTATTTTGCTGAATGCATTCTTTTTCACATCAGTCACTTGAATTGTACACTTTTTTTCACCATTTGCTGCAAAGGTTTAACAATTTGAGCAAAATCCGGTACAAACCTTTGCACGAAATTTATTGTCCCCATGAATGATTGCATAGCCTTTTTGTTATGGGGAAAGGGGATCTATTTGATAGCTTTGATCCTTTGTGGCTCTATGGAGATCCCCTTCTTAGATACCATGTGACCCAGTAGCTTTCCTTCTATAACGGCAAACACACACTTCTTAGGGTTTAGCAAGATACCATATTTTCGGCAACACTCGAAAATATGGTTCAAATGAAATGCATGTTCTCCTCTTTTCTTTGAAAATATTGTGATGCCATTGAGGTATACCACAACATTGTAACAAATCAGACCACAGAAAGCTATATCCATAGCCCTTTGGAAAGTAGCTCCAGTGTTTATGAGCCCAAAAGGAATCCTTCTCTAAACAAAAGTCCCCCATCTTGTTTTGAATGAAGTTTTGAGTCTGTATTCTTCAGCTACTAACACCTGATTGTAACTAGAGAATCCATCTAATAAATAAAATAACTCAGAAATCGAAACCATTTGCAATATCTTTTCCATGGGTGGAACTGGATAATTGTCTTTAGCTGAAGTGCGATTTAAGTTTCTGAAATCCGCACATAGTCTAATTTCTCCATATTTCTTCCTTATTGGTACCATATTTGAAACCCATTATGAGTGTCTAACTTTGAAGATAATTTTAGCATCCAACAATTTCTTTACTTCATTCTGAATTAGAGGCTCCAGTTTTGGGTGCATTTTCCTCAAAGGCTGCTGATAAGGCTTGACTCCAGTCCTAATAGGGATGACATGCTGAATAATCTTGGTGTCATATGTTTTCAAATCTTCATATGTCGAGGAAAACACATCTTTGTATTGTTTGAACAAACTGATGAATTTATTTGTTTCACCTGGGGAGCAACACTTTCCCAAATTCACATATTTAGGCTTAATTTCAGTCCCTAAATTAATCAGCTCGAATTGTAGAGACAACCTATGAGTCTTAACATTTACTGGCCTTTTGAATTTGCTGTTTAGATCAAACATTCTCTCTAAAGTCCTGACTCCTTTAGGAATAAAATTGTCTAATTTTAGCTCAGTTTGATGTTCCTCATCATCAATTATTTCCTCTTTGAAAGTTTCATCATTTCTCAAACATTCCAGAATCTGTTGATCGTCATCACAAACTCGTAGATTTGTAATCATGTCTGGAACAGAAGGCTTGAAAAGTAATTCAATAAAACACCTGTTATTAGAGGGTACAAGCCTTGTAGTTGAGGTGGATAACAAGTCAGTTGCTGCATTCTTTAGTCTAGGAATCGATATAATATTAAATGCATAAAAACCTTTAATCAAATCCCACACTTCATTTTGATAAGCTTTTAAATGAGGGGAATTGCAATGTATCTGATTTCGAATTTCCATTACAATTATTTTAGAATCCCCATACACTTTCAGATTTTCTACTTTTAATTCAATTACTTTTCTTAGTCCCTGAACTAAAGCTTCATACTCGGTTGTGTTATTGGTACATTGAAACTCTAATCTACATGAAAGAAAATGATTATTTTTCTTTCGATCAATCAAGACACAACCATCTCCTGATCCTTCCAAGGTTTTAGATCCATCAAAGAAAAGTGTCCAAAAATTATCCACTACTGCTGTACATGAATCTGCATCCATATCTAAAACTAAGTCTACTATTTTACCATCAATTTCATCAGCCTGCGAAAACCGAAGGAGATTAGGCTGGGTGTCTGATGTAATGTTGGATTCTTTTGCTTGATAATTTCTTGGTTCCAGCTCAATAAAGTATTTCCCCAAAATAGAATTCACTGGTTCATTCTTACCTTCTAGCTACGTGACATTGTGTTTCATGTGGGGCTCTATTATAGCTTTAATTTGGTTTGGTATTCCTTTATAAGGTAACCACAAATGTGACCAGTATGAAGCAAAATATCCATTCATCTTGGCTGCCCAATCTCTACTCAAAACAAGTCCATAAGCCTCTGGTATGTCTGCTACCACAATATCAATGAATTGACATACCTTTTAATTTGAAGATAACCGAATCAAAACATCCTCCATTCCCCCAATTACCTTCACATTTCTTCTGTCTAACTGAATAACCTGCCAGGTAGATGATTTAGGTTGTCCATTTATCTTTTTGCAAACTGACACTGGAATGACATTTACTGATGCCCCTGAGTCTACCAGAGAGTTGTGCACATTATGGTTGAAAACTTCAAAAGTAAGGAGAAAAGGTGGACTTTTGCACTTAGGCTTACCTCCCACACTCGCTTCACCAATTTCTTCTTCTTGGGGTTGATTGTTGGTGGGAAGCTTATCCTCTTGCATGTGAAGTGCTTCCAATAACTTTTGTTTCTACTGTGGCATGTTACACATCTCAAATAGTGAAATATTTGCATTTACCTTTTTGATATCCTCCACAATGTCATATTCAATCTTATGTTCTGTGAGATTCATTTTTACATTATTGATCTTCTCTTCAATCGGCTTAATAGGCATGTTGATCTGCTTTGGATTTTGAATGGTGATGGTAAAATTAGGAATTTTATTAGCTGTGGTGTTTTTCTGAAACTCCTTTACATTCTTCTGGAGTCTCTTGATTTTCGGGACTATTAACCTATCTTCTTTAATCAGCGCTTGGATTCTCGTTGTCACATTTGCTTCTGATATGTCCTCATATCTCAAATCACTTTCCCTTTTAGTATCAAACATCGAGACACAGTCCCATAAAACCATGGCATCGTCTTCTTTTTTTTCTATTGATTTATTATTTTATTTTCCCTCCTCATCATCAGCCTCTGTTAGTTTGGAACCTAGCATCTGATTCATTACTAATGTCATTGAATTTATCCATTGAGGATATTTTTTTTTCAGAATGGGGTTGTTGGTGGAAAGTGAAAAATTATCCATCCCTACCTCTGTTAAGTTCATCGATGCAGGACTGTGCGGAGGGGGTTAGGATTGATTGTTATCCTCTTTTTTCATGTAATAAGGCTTATATAATTTCTGGGCTTCCCTTTCCTTTTCCAAGTCTATTATTCTATTCGAGAGCTTCTGCATCATCTTTGCCATTCCTTCAAAATCATGTGATTGTTCCTCTTTATGCTTAGTAAATAACAAATCTTTCTTCCCAACATTTTTTTCTCCTGACTACTCAGGATAATATTCGATGCTTTCCTTTTCAGCTTCTACTCTCTTCGCTTCTTCATAACTCTCTACTAGTGTAGGTTTGGATTTCATCTTGGAAAACATGGCCAAATTGGGCCCTAGACCTAAAGTGTAATACTCAATCAAAACTTTATTCGAAGGCTTATCAGTTTCAGAAAAATTCTTAAGATAAGCTGCAAATCTTTGGGTAAAACTATGCACCTTTTCTTTTCTTTCTTTCTTTAACGTGGACAGTCCTTTCATGAGAGCCGCATGAGTTTTTTGGGTCGCATATTTTCTTCTGAATATCCTATCAAAGGTATCCCAATCTGGGATTGAGTTTGTAGGCAAACCAAAATACCATGAGGCTGCTGCTCCTTTAAGGGTATGCGAAAAAAGTCTACAGACTACATCCTCATGTTCTCCATCTTTTAGTCCTTCTATGGCCAAGTAGAAACTTTGCAAATGGTCATCTACTAAAATATTATCATTTGGGTCAAAATTGGGAAGCATCTTCTCAAAATCTTGAGGTAAGTCATGCAATCGAGGTGTTAGGTTTAGAGGTGATCTAGCTTTCCAAGAAGGTGGTGAATTTGGAGTGTTAGGTGGTTGATTTGCATTTACACCTGCCATGAGTCTAGGTGGAAAGAGAGGAGGAGAATGAACAGGAGTATGGATGGGTGAATAGTTAAATATATCAGGGCTTACTTGATTCAAAGGATGAAAAACTTCCTGTAAAGTTGTTTCTACTAATTCTTCCAAATCTGCAACCAACACCGAATCTTCCAAAATAGGACGGTCTTTCTTCTTGTATTCTCTTTGGGATAAATCAGGGATAGTGGGTAATCCTCCAATACTTTTCACATATGCTCTAGTGTGTCTCCTCAGATCATTAAAAACTTTATTGTCCATAGAATACAAATCTTCTTTCCAATTCTCTTCAGGATTCAGATTGGTAAATAAACTACTTTCAAAACTATCATTGGTGGAGTAGTTTCGAGGAAATCGGTTTCCTCAGCTAGCCATGCACTGGTGGCCCTCCTTCTAGCCTCAAAAACTATTGAGGCTTGGAAAATCGTAGGCAAAAATAGCAAAGGATTCTACCTAGTCAACATTCCCAACTAGCCCGTGACTGTTTGGTATGGGGAATCCGTCCGGTTTGCGGTCCGGTTACCATAGGTCAAATAACAAAAATAAAGGGTTTTACTGGTTGCGGCCCAGTCCACCGTGTATATTTTTGTGTTTTTAACTGTAAGTATGATATGCAAGTGCCTATCTAACATGTAGATTGATAAATAATATGAGGAGCGGTCACAATGTGATGTGCAAGTTCTTACCGCTCATCTTAAACTCTCTCGCATCTAAATCTCACACAAAAGAAAAACAAAACTAACTAAGTTGTCCCTAGGGAGTGACATTATCATTTAATGAGTAATTTATTATTGGTCATGTATTAAAATAAATCATAGGTAGCTATTCTTTGAATCAAAACACATAAACATAAATAAAGATATGCACAACAAGATAGCTCATTGTTTGTTAAAACATTCATTACTCAAAGTGGAACTTATCATAAAATAAACCAGAGAAAATTCATACAAGAACATAGGTTCGGAAAGTTAGAAAGATCTCATAGTTAATGAATCACAGCTGAAAATGAAAGACTTCCTCTTCAACACTATTCATTGCACAACATCTGAACATTCCACCCAAAACTTTCTCCAATAGGCAAAATTGTAATTATATTATTGCAAAACAAAATAGTTCCTCTTACAACAAGTTTTTGACAAGTCTCACTCGGAAAAAGCCTTCCCATTCTTCCCTCTAAATTTCCTATATTTATACAAAAACCAGCCAAAACTTTTGAGTTGCCCCCCAAAATGTTTTA
Organism: Pseudotsuga menziesii; assembly: GCA_001517045.1. Taxonomy (NCBI): domain Eukaryota; kingdom Viridiplantae; phylum Streptophyta; class Pinopsida; order Pinales; family Pinaceae; genus Pseudotsuga; species Pseudotsuga menziesii. The sequence continues at coordinate 150,028 of LPNX010872652.1, read as the reverse complement.
ATCTCATAGTTTTGTCGTTTTGTGAATGCTCATGATTCAAAATATTACATTTCAAATAAACACTTTTATGAAAATGGGACCAGCTTGGTAACTGACAAACTGCCCAAGCCTAAGCCTTTGCTCTTAATGATTACGCTCTATAATTCTTGGTCCTTTTGAGATCTTGTTGGTCTTATCCTTCCACTCTCTTCTTTTCCTTGAGCAACATCTTTGTTTCTTTATTCTTTAACTTCTTCTTTAAAGGCCACTCCTCTTTTTCTTATATATTATTTTGTAGCAATCTTCCTATCTTGAACATATCAGATCATTAGTGTTCAACAAGGTAACACAAACTAGATCAATGCATGTGTTCGGTAATATGAACTATAAATAGTATTAATACATAAAAAAAATAAAAATAAAAATAAAAAATGTCAAACCAAAAGAGATCCCGCAAGTTTGTGCTTAAATCCTTGTTTCAAAACTTAAACACGTTCCTGATAGAATGGATTTTTCTCCCAATCTAGGCCACATCTGCGAAGTAACCATCACTCTTCGAAACACCCAACACCAAACCGCGTTCTTCAATCAGACAACTTAAACATCGACCTGCGCCCACGGGGAAACCTCCGCCATTACATAGAACAATGTAAAACACATCCCAATAGGCAGGAAAAATCCCAATGCCAACACTAAGCATCAGACAGATAAACTCTTCATCAGCGAAAAGAAAAACAAGAAAATGGAAATTAGCCTACTACGGAGCTGCAACGGTGGGCGACACACCTACTAATGGTTTGCAACAAAAGAAAACAATCGGTGAAAAATCAAGCATCGGCGAATGGGAAAATGATCATGTGGAGATTAGTCTGCTACAGAGCCACAATGGCAGAGCGCAAAAAACTAAGGCTTCCATAAAACAAACCAACAGCGATCGGAAATGGTCAAAACTCCTATCATGGGGCTCATAGTTTTTCACCCAAAACGGAGGCAATACAAAGCACTAGAGCTGATCCAGATTTATGCGTGAACGAAATGAAAGAACATATACAGAATGATAATAATAGACATTTTGCAAAGATAACAAAGATACAGTAAACACATATTCTATTAAATGGCAGAAATAGAACATACTGTAATACAATTGCTAGAATCGTGGTAGCTATCTCTGAGAAGAGATGTGGCTGCTACGCTCATTCGTGCCAAGATGAATACAAAGTGAGGCCAAAGGGGCCTATTTATAATAATAATGAGATGAGAACCCAAAAGTCCCAAAACGTAACCCTAGAAAATGAACCGTCATAAAGTTTGCGGCCCCAAGGTGGTACGTTGAACAGTCAACTTCCCGGGGTCATAACATTTGCATACAATCTTCGATTTGGGCGTTCGATAGCTAGTTGGAAAGGTCTATCTAAGATTTACAACTTTTGGTCAACATAACAAATGTTGATGGAAACCATTTGGCCCCAAATCTCCAAAAAACGTCGTTTAAGGCCTCAAAACGGCCCCGGAAGTTTAGGACTCGAAAAACTGCCGAAAAATAACTAGGAAACTTCCACAATGGACAATTGTTTTGAGCCAGTGGAATAGGTGGGTGGCCACCGATCTCCATCTGGATCAATCGTCCCTCCTTAGGAAGCAATGGTCTCCATTGCATCGAATCCCATATCATATCTTGAACTGTGTGTTGAGTTGATCTCCTGGTGCGACATTTGTTGAAGTGAAGAGGCTGCTTTTCTTTGGCATCCCGAGAGGGCTGTACTTGTTGTCTGGATGATTTGTTTCTGGATGAGCACCTTGAATGCATGGCCTTGCATCATAGAGGTACTTGGATAGATGAGGAAACAATGGCTCTATCTTCTTCTTGTGTCTGATGAGCAGAGACACCCTGTGTAGAGGGTGTGGAGGTCTCTGTGATCTTATGTTCTCCTTCAGACGCAATTGTGAAGAGGAATAATTTTCTGATGTGGGAGCTTATCTTCCTACCTTGTGAGACTGTAGTAGGTGCAACTATCTCTGGGATCCGGTAGAGTTGTCCTCCCAAAGTGACAATGACACTACGAGGCCGTGACTCATATACAACATGATGCTTCCACATATATGGTTGTCCTAAAAGAACATCACAGATGTCAAGTGGGGCCACATCACATAGTACCTTGTCTTGGAAAGGCTTAATGCCATATGGTAGGAGGCATTGCTGAGTAATGCAGATACCGTGTCCTTGGCTTAGCCAACCAATTTTGTAAGGTTGCGGGTGTGGTGTTGTTGGAAGATCCAATCTCTTAACGACTTCTGCTGAGATCAGGTTCTTTTGGATACCGTTGTCAACAACAAAATGTAGAGGCATTCCCTTCACCCACATCTGCAGGTGGAATAGGCGCTCCTCTGCCTTTGAATCTTCAGGGTCCTCTAGTTGAATCTATGCAGTAGCAACAGTGGCAGTTGGGTCTGCATCAATGATCTGCTTCCCATTGTCTGTGGCTGTGGCATTGGGTTCAGAATCAGAATCAAGATCTAATTCTGAATATTTGATCTCGGCCACTAATGACTGCTTTGAGCGACATTCATCAGTGTTGTGCCAAGGGCTTTTATGAAATTCGCACCACTTACCAATGTCCTTCATTGTCTTTCGATCTCCCTTCTTTGCTGGTGGTGGGTATTGGTTGTCATTTTCTTTTGTTGTGTTCTGCGGGCCAGGGTTTCCCTTGCCTTGCTTCTACGGTGGATTCGTAGGTCTAGAGTCTCGCTTGTTCTTTTGTCGAAATTTCTCCTCAATTTTGATAGCATACCGATAGGCAGATCCAAGTGAAGAGATGTCGAGGAAGTCCATCTCCGTTCGGATGTACCGATGTAGCCCACTGCGATATTTCAGGATTAGGTGCTGCTCGGAGTCTTTGATACTCAGCTTTGTCCGCAAAGTATGAAATTTGTTGGTGTACTCGGACACCGTCTGGTCCCTTTCTTGACGCAGAATGGTCCATTTTGTGTACTGGTCATCATAGTTTCCCACAGGGTAATACTGTTCCTTGACGGCATCTATGAAAGAATCCCAAGTGGGAATTGTTTCAAACATTTCAGACTCGTCTGATAAGTTTTTCTCACAATAAGTACCCCACCAATTTTCGACATGGGGGGTTGCCTTAAGGAGCGCAAAGGTGATCTTTTCTTTGTCGGAAAAATTGTGAACACAGAAATACCCTTCTAGAACATTCACCCAATTATCTAGGGTGTCTGCATCAATATTACCTTCAAATAAAGGAATATCAAAGTTAACTTGTACCTTAAAGGGAGTTGCATCCCCGAACCGGCTGTTTGTTGAAGATGCACAGGCCACGGCCGGCATTCGCCGAAGGATTTGGGAGAAACTATCCATCATCTAGTTCCTCTGTCGCTCGAGGGCTTCCTCGAGCAATGACTTGATAGGATCTCCTGCTCCGTTGTCTCTCTTTTCTTCCGCCATGGGAGGTCATTTCGGATGGCGAGAATGATTAAGTGAAACTAGTTCGAGAACAAATTCTCTGTACTCGGACCTCGTCGGGGACATGCGCCGAGAAACAAACAAAGAGCAGATTGCTCTGATACCACTGATCCGGATTTATGCGTGAACGAAATGAAAGAACATATACAGAATGATAATAACAGACATTTTGCAAAGATAACAAAGATACAGTAAACACATATTCTATTAAATGGCAGAAATAGAACAGACTGTAATACAATTGCTAGAATGGTGGTAGCTATCTCTGAGAAGAGATGTGGCTGCTACGCTCATTCGTGCCAAGCTGAATACAAAGTGAGGCCAAAAGGGCCTATTTATAATAATAATGAGATGAGAACCCAAAAGTCCCAAAACGTAACCCTAGAAAATGAACCATCATAAAGTTTACGGCACCAAGGTGGTAAGTTGAACAGTCAACTTCCCGGGGTCATAACTTTTGCATACGATCTCCGATTTGGGCGTTCGATAGCTCGTTGGAAAGGTCTATCTAATATTTACAACTTTTGTTCAACCAAATTCATGTCAAGGGCAACCATTTGTCCCCGAATCTCCAAAAAATGTCGTTTAAGGCCTCAAAACGGCCCCGGAAGTTTAGGACTCGAAAAACTGCTGAAAAATAACTAGGAAACTTCCACAATGGACAATTGTTTTGAGCCAGTGGAATAGGTGGGTGGCCACCGATCTCCATCTGGATCAAGAGCTACGATGAATTTCACCAAAAAAAATGCCGACAAAAAAAAAGAAATGAGAGTGCATCAGCGGAAGATAGAGTTTTAGGTCGGGTCATCATTTCACTGAACCTCCGCAATCGCGGCTGCGTAGTTGACTACGGTATGGATTCTTAACTTCAACAAAATTTCGACAGTGAGATAAGAAAATACCGTAAGCCATAAAAGGAAGCATCAACATAAAGATATTATTTTAATAATCATCCTCAATAATCCAAAATTGCAGTAAAATCAAGCAATCCTAGCAAATCTAAGGAAGACAAAATTTTAAAAGGAGGGTCCCAATTTTTTACGAATTTGAGAAATGGTTGCAGCTGCAACAGAATGTTCATAATTGCATGGTTGATTCTGGAGCATCTTCCAATGTAATTCCTTTATCTGTATGCAAAAGGACAAATGGAAAATGTGTTCCATCAAATTCACAAATAACTCAATTGGATAGGCCAAATGTGAGGGTTGTAGGAGAGATGAAAGATGTTTTAGTCATGATTGCCTGTAACCCTTCGGTTTTTCAAATTATAGACATTGTGGTTGTAGATATTCTTGATGCGTATGGGTTGTTTTTGAGTAGAGATTGGTCTCAACAATTGAATGGATTCTTTGCTACAGATTGGTCAACTTTATGGTTACCTAAGAATGGAAAGTCAAATCAAATTAAGATAAACAGGGAAATATATATGAAACATACTATGACAGAATTACATGATCCTAGTGAACCAGTTTTATTTTTAGACTCCATTATGGGGAATTAGATGTATGAACTAGGGTTTGGTAATTTTAAATCTAAAAATTCTGTTTTTTCTGAAAATAAACGGCATTCAGAAATTCTTAATCTAACAACTATTTCTCATGACTCTTCATTCAATGAAATTATAAATGATGTAGATAATCATAATATTGTAAATATTATCGAAAGCAAAGTAGTTGTTAATATTTCTACTTGGACTTTATATTTCGATGGGGCAAAGTCTAAAGAAGGAGGAGGAGCTGGTTGCCTGCTAATTGACCCTCAAGGAAATGAAACATGTATAGCCTGTAGGATGGAATTTAATTGTACAAACAATACTGTGGAATATGAAGCTTTAATACAGGGTTTGAAAAAAGCGATTGATTTGGATATCAAAGTGTTAATTGCATATGGTGATTCTAAAATCATCGTCAGATAGGTACGTAATTCTATTCACTGCCTTTCTGAACATTTGTAGAATGATCAACGAGAGGTATGGAATCTCATCTCACATTTTGATGCATTTAACATAATTTCAGTTCTAAGAGTCCAAAACCAAGAGGCATATTTATTACCGAATGTAGCATCAAAATTAATCCCATCAGAAAAATTTACACCAGATTTCTTTTCAGTTGAATTGATTTTTGGGCCTTCTATACTGGATAATATATTTAATTAGCATGTGTTTGATAACGATGTGCAGGTGTTGAATTTCCTAACAAATGATGATACCTTTAAATATTCATCCATTGATGAAGTTACACATGATGAAAATCTGTGATATTTTTCAGTAATAAATGATTTTTGTTTAGTTGAAAAAGCTTTCGAAAAGGTAAAACCAATTCCTAATTCAGTTTTGAGATTAGAGAAGTTCTTTCATATTCAAGATAAATTTAGATCTATTCCTGATTCTAAAACCAATAGCTCTCAAATGAAATATGAAACCATAAATTTTGGTAGGGAACTAAATCCTCAAACTGTAAATCTAGGAATAGATTGCACTCCCATAGAAAAAACAGCATTCATAAAATTATTTAAATAATTTAAGGATGTCTTTGCATGGACATATGATGATTTGAAAACCTTAAATCCACAAGTCATGCAACACATTATTCCAATAAAACAAGATTCAAAACCTTTTCAACAGAAACTAAGGAAATATCATCAGTCACTAGAACCAACAATTAAGAAGGAACTAAATAAACTGTTAGCTGCTAGGATTATTTTTCCTATTTGACATACTCAGTGGGTAGCCAATTTAGTTCCAGTTAGGAAGAAAAATTGTTATATTAGATTATGTGTTGATTTTAGAAATCTTAATAAGTCTTCTGAAAAGGATAATTACCCAGTTCCTCCCATGGAACAAATTCTTCAAAAAGTTTCTAGGTCAAAGATAATGTCACTTCTTGATGATTTCTCAAGATACAACCAAATATTGGTTTCCCTAGATGATCAATTGAAAACAAATTTTAGAAATACATGGCGAACATATGCTTACAGAAATATGCCCTTTGGGTTAATCAATGCTGGGGCAACTTTTCAAAGGGAAATGGATATTGCTTTTAGAGGCTTAACTAATCATTCAGTAGTTGTCTATTTAGATGACGTTACTGTATATTCTAAATGTCAACATGATCATATTAATCATACTAGAAAGGTATTTGAACGATGTAGAAAATTTGGAGTATCCTTAAATCCAAAGAAAACAATATTTGTTGTTTCAGAAGGTATTTTATTAGGTTGTGTGGTTTCAAAACACGGGATCATGATTGATCCTAAACGAACCCAAGCTATTTCAAAAATAAATTACCCTTCTAGCAAGAAAGCAATGCAATCATTTCTTGGTAAAATAAATTGTGTCAGAAGATTCATCCCTAGTTTTTCTGAAATCATCCGTCCTTTACAAAAAATGATTAAGAAGGATGCTATTTTTAATTGGGGACAAAATAAAAAAGGATGATTTCAAAAAAAATTAGAAGCTATTTCAGAAGCTCCTAGTCTTTTGAGCACAAATTTTAACAAAAATTTCATATTGTATACTTTCGCTTCTGACATATCATATGCAGCAGTTTTAACTCAACTAAATCAGCAAAATAATGAAGTCCCAATTTCTTTTATGATTTCAAATTTTAAAGTTGCTGAACTTAATTATCATGAAGTTGATAAGCAAGATTTTGCTGTTTTCAAAGCTGTCAAACACTTTCGTCCATATTTATTGAAATCTTGAATGAAAGTGATAGTTCCTTATCCTTCAGTCATGAATTTACTAGTGCAATAAGATTTAGGTGAAAAAAGGGCACCATGGATGACATCTCTTCAAGAGTATGACTTGGAGATTAAACCTTCAATGATAGTCAAAGGTCAAGGATTATGTAAAATTGTTGCTGAAGTAGCTCATCTACCTAATAATAATTATGAACCTGTCATTGATGAAGTTTCACTTACGAGGGAAATTTACTTCTATCCTCCAACACAAGATTCTTGGTATACAGATATAAGAACACTTTTGGAAATAGGAACTGCTCCTGATTACTTGGAAACAAGGAAAAGGAGAGCACTTAGACTGAAATATGCTCCTTATTTATTAATTGAAAATATCCTTTTTAGGAGAAATTCAGATGGGGTCTTGCTTCGATGCTTAGACAAAGATGAAACAGAAGTGATCTTGAAAGAATTACATTTTGGTCCAGCGGGTGGTCATTTTGGTGGAGAAACTACTGCAGATAAGATTCTTAGGGCTGGTTATTATTGGCCTACATTATTTCGAGATTCTTATGCCTTTGTTAGGAAATGTCAGGAATGTCAACTTGCTGCAGGAGGAGTTAAGAAGCCAGCTTTTCCTTTACAACCTATTTCAGTAGAAAGACCTTTTAAACAATGGGGTATTGGTATAGTAAAACCAATAAACCCTCCCTCTTCTATGGAACACAAGTATATAATAACTGCAACTGATTATTTTACTCGTTGGGTAGAAGATGCACCTTTGAGGGTTGTAAACACAAATCAGGTTATATTATTTTTAGAAATTTTATCATAACGAAATTTGGTGTTCCAGATTCTCTTGTCTTTGATAATGCTTCATATTGTTCATCAGTTGAGTTAACTCATATTGCCTTAGCGAAGGGAATAAGAGTTAGGTATTCAGCTAACTATCATCCTCATGGAAATGGTTTTGCTGAATCAACAAACAAAAATATATTGAAAATTCTCAAAAGAACTATTTCAGCTCACCATCATGATTGGCATAAAGAATTGTTTAATGCCCTTTGAGAAGATAGGGTAACTCCTAAAGCTGCAATAGGTAACTCACCCTTCTTTTTGGTTTATGGAACTGAGGCTATTTTACCACTGAATTTATTTTTACCTTCATTAAAGTTAGCTCAGTCTGTTCAAGATGAATATTGTCCAGCAATGGAGAAAATGATTAACACTTTATCAAAACTTGAGGAAGAAAGAGACAGGTCAAAGCAACATTTTACAAAACATCAACAAATTGTGAAGTCCTAGTTTCATCAATCCTAAAGTTCTAATCAAGAATTTCAGTTGGGACATTTAGTCTTAAAATGGGATAAAGTTCATGAGGAAAAAGGAGATCATACTAAGTTTCAGAAACTTTGGTTAGGTCCCTTTGTTAGTGCTGAAAAGATAGGTCCAAGTACCTTTCGTTTGCAAACCCTAGAAGGTCAGTTTGAAACGTTCCTAGTGAATGGACTGATCTTAAAAAACAATTTTTGCTGATTTTTCAGACTCTAAAAATGTATATAATCTTTGAATTTTCATATGTATACTTTTTCTTATAAAATTGTCAATATTTTGTACAATCTTTTATTAAATAAAGGATTATGATAAATTCATGATACTTATGTACATTTGAAACATCATTCTACTCTTGAATCTAGTTTTAGATTTTCTTAATCAAGTATTAATATATTGATCATTTGTATTAAGAATTGTCAAATTTCTGTATATATCTTTTAAAATAATCAGTCACTAATGTACATGTGTCAATTGAAAAGACAAGTGTAAATAAATAAGTCTTGTGTTTTAAAACCATTTTGTTCATTAGTTTAAAATTATGGTATTAGACTAAATCTTTTAATTGGTTCAGAATGATCAAAGTTTCTTATGTCTATTAAGAACCTATCATTATTTGTAAATATTTGCAAGCGTTATTCATATTTTTCCTCACTCTTCTATTTTTGGGATAGCTAATTAATGTCTTTTTCAAAACTTGTACTTTAAAAAATTCTTATGGATCTTTACCATCAGTCATCATTCTTAAAGTTATTTACAATCTAAAAACTTTTTAGAATCTGTTCCATTCAATAAAATGCTAAAATGAGAGACGGAAGGTCTTAGTAATAACATGATCTGATCATGATCATAAATATCACCAGCATGACATTATTAGGAAACTGATAATGGCTCTTTTTCATAAGGTCAAGAGATAGGGGGTCTCATCACGAGCCAATTGACTCATTTTCTGTTGATATTAGTGACTAACATTACCATTTGGTCACCATGCTAGGTAGTGATCTCTTATTTTATAAAATGTAAAAATTTCTAATTGAATAAAGTGAAACATAATTCTGATTGAAGAATAGGAGGTCTCATCATGAGCCGTCCTAATCATGATCATCAATGTTGTCTAGTATAACCTCATTTCTGATCATCAGGGTGATGGATCTTAGTTAAAATATCAAGAGAAAAGAGGTCTCATCACGATCTGACTTGCTTATTCTAGGTAGTTCTCGTAAATGATACTATCACATCGGATTATCATGCCTATATAGTAGTCTTCAGTTAGAGTAATTGTTTCAATTTTAAGTAGAAAAAAAAGGAAAGAAAATTGGTATATTCATGGAACAGATTCTAGAATTTTTTCAGAGAAGTAAAGTCCTATACCTTATATTGATGGTGCAGGTTATATTTCCTATAAATTACTTTGTTTTGACTAGGACATTAATAATTTATCTTTAACAAGATTTTTATTTACAAGAGATGGGATATTTTTGAATTTTACTTACGAATATTAATCAGAATAATGGTTTTTACTTAGACGGAGAATTTTTTATTGTTTTTGAATAGGTTTTAAGATTTTGTTTATAATATCATTCAAAAATTGTATGAGCAGAGATAACTGATTTTCCCAGGTCATCACCATTTGTTAGCAGTCAACAACAACCCTCTCATTTTTTCTATTATGCTGAAAAAATTATGAGTTCTCTTCTATGGTTTATTTTAAAAAAAAGATTATATAAGAGTGCCTTCAGAATCTTCGATTCTGAAGGTACTGTCAATTTAGAAGAGTTAAGAGTCATATTAGAAATTTATGAAATACTTTCATAAATTAGCACTTGTCAATCTTGTAAATTTTATATATAATCAATTTTTGTCATTATTAATTCATTTGATTATATATTGATTTATGAGATTCAAGGTATAGTATGCTGATTAGTTTTTTCGGATTAAAATGAAATACATTTTGAACATCTTACAAATTTTGTTTTGATAAGATATTTATTATCATAAGTTTTTGTCATTNCATTGTAATATAATCATAATAATTAAATTTTGATTTAGTGTTAGTTTTTGTAAGCTTTTCATCCGATCATATTTTGCATTTGGTCATGGGTGTTGGGATTTCATGAATCAATTGCATGTATATATATGGTTTAAAATGATTTAATTTTTATATAGAGCTGATCTTGCTACTTAGTTGTAATTATGAAACCTTAGGAGACATTATGAATTATAATGACAACTTCACATCATCTAGTTCATGAGCATGATTGCCTTCCATGTATAATCCTTGTTTATTATCATTTGATAGTCATATTGATGGTACAGGATACGATTGTTTGAATTATTAACATCCGTTTATATGGATTTTAATGATAATAATATTTTTGAATCACTACGTAATGATTGAGATCATATTGACATTTGGTTTTGGTTTTAATTTTATGACACTTATCAATTCAACTGACATTTGTTGGTTTAATGATGAAATCGTGTCATTGGAATTCAATTTCATAAATAACTGATAGCCATTTCTATTTATGATTCCTGTACGAAGCTATCATTCCAGGCTATGTATTATCAATGCTTTGTTTTTTGTATCATATGGTTATCGATCCCTGAATTGAATTATTTTGGATCTGGAAGTTCAATTAGAATTCACATAATGTTTTCTGAAGGATTTGGTTAATTATGATTAGTTTATCCATTACTCATAGCACAAAACACTGGCATTTGTTCTCATTATTTTGAGATTTAGTTACCATGGCCAAATTTGGGGTTCTCATTCTTGTCACGTATGAATCAATTAGAGATTTGATAGTTCACATAATGCCTTTCACTTGGATCCCTATTACTTCAATTTTCACAACTACATTCGTTTCGAACCAAAACTAGAGTTGCAGTGAGGAGATAATGGCTCCTCTCAGCCGATTCGAGATTTCAGGGCCTGAGTTGGTGGAAGCTGATAAGAAAGTCACTGCATTGTTCAAAAAGATAGGATGGGGTTCATTTTTTAGATGTTTTAGTGGTCATAATGCAAAAGTTACCAAACAATTCACTATGATCTTGAAGGAGAATGTAGCTCAAATTGGGGGTTTTAAATTTATAATTAATGAAGATAAGATTGCAAAAGCACCAAAGCTTCCCCAGACCGGAGAACATTGGTTTAAGGGAGGAAAGGTCGATAAGAAAAGGTGCACATCATTACTTTTACCCTTACTTGCTAATGCAAAGCTAAAGGTTGGGATTTTAGTTAAATTCGTAAAACAAGAATGGTGAGCGTCTTATGAAATCTTAGTTAGGTATGTCTCTTGTGACAGTCGTCTCTCTCATCTCCATTATTAACATTTGCAAATATTACTAGCGTTGAAGGGTTGTAAGCTTAATCTTCCTTTTTACTTACTTCAAAGCTTGAAAAAATGGCACATTCAATGCAAAGTACTATAGGCAACCCTGATAGGAGGTTGTTGCACAATGGTCTAATTAAAATTCTAATTCAGCATTAGTTATCCCTTAGCTGTAGATCCTTGGATGAATTCTTGGTTGAAAATAAGCTAGGGTTGACACAGTATTGGCCTAATCCTCCTCCTAAAACTCGCAGAAAGCGTAAAGCTCCATTAAAATCCGAGGTGGATGATATTCATAAAGCTGAGCCAGGGGATAGTAAGTTATAGGAAGCAATTTCATCTGTAGATACTCGTATTAGTAATTATGTTACCAATAAGGTCGATCCCTTTGATGCTGAAACAAATATGAATCAATCTCTATTTTCCAAACATTTCAACACATCTGTAAAGGTGGATGGTGAATTGATGAATGATGACAAAATGGACTCTGTTACTCATGAATTCTTCTCTGATTTATGCACTCCTAAAAAACCTTGTGATGATTCTACACGGAAACTTGAATAGTTAGCACAAGTTTGTTGTGATAGGAGAAGTTTTAAGCCAAAGGGTTATGTTTCTGTTCATTCATGAAGATTCACTCAAAGCATGACTACAATGCCTTCAGTATCCATTGCTGTAAATATTCAGCAGAATACTCAGCCCATTATTGTTCAACGCAAGGATGATGTTTCGTCTTTGATTCCTGAGACAATGCATATGAATAGACCTATTACCATAATGGAGAATCTTGAAAAATCATTGGCCAAAAACATTATTGCTCCAGGTAAGCTTGAAATAGCACCGTCATGTATGGATGCTTGTGGATCTAGCCATGAGCCATCGTGTATGAGCATTCCATCACCATTTTAGGATGTAAATAATCTTGACTCTTCTCAGTCTAATGATTCACTTTGTGATCAGAATGAAGAAACCCTTCAATGGGTAGTTGATCGAGTTTATGAAACCAAAATTGTACAGTTAAAAAATGAATTAAAATAATGTCAAGCAGATGCAACCTTAAAAGATGAAGAAAATAAAACATTTAGGGTAGAATTACTAAATTGGGTTAATAGATGGAAGAATATGAAGCTGAAGAAGAATCGATATAAGGAAGCCAAGAACTCAACGATAAACACTAACCATCACTTGATTGAGCAAGTAAATCGACAAAATCTGACGATCATTAAGCTCAAAGCTAAACTTTCTAAGGCAAGAAGAGTAATCAGATTACAAAACAGAACTTGATGTCATTTCTCTTTTTAACAGGTAATAAATCTTTAATAAGCACACCTGCAAAATCATATATTTTGCAGGCATGCTTTTAATTTGTTTTAATTTTTTTTTTTTTTTCTGTTAACATGATTTTAATGAGAAATTTTATTTCGTATGTTATAGGTGTACATGGTATCGTTATGCTATAAAGAATATAGGTTGTTTTTGTTCACAGTTGGCATTTTTTGGGTGCTTCTGGAAGGATAGGTTGCTCAAGATGGCCACGTTACAAGTTAGTTCGTTCGAGCATGAGATAATACAGGCTAGTCATTTAATTGACAGTTTTATCTCATTGGATAAATGCTTATGCTAGATGTCTTTTGAAAGAAATTAGATACAACTAAATAGGGATAGGATTCCTATTGTCTTTATTATAGCATTTATTAAAAAATGAAATGAGTTACTAGTTTGGTTATATAAACTAGTAAGTTCGATGTAAAATGGGGGATGGAGTATCAGAGAAACAAACTTATTTAAAATAT